>WEKW01007383.1:120834-132027 GCA_013389905.1 Sula dactylatra
TGACCCGCCTGCCCGGCACCGTCCCTGCCGCCTCCCGGGGACTTGCCGTCCCCTCCGCCCCTTACCGCCCCCTCCGCCTCCCGGTGTCCCGCCGTTGTCCCGCCACCGGATCGGGATCCCGGCTGTCCCCGCTGTCCGCTCTGCCCCGGCACCGTCCCTGCCGCCCACTGCGGTGCCCTCCGCCCCTCACCGTCCCCTCCGGGTCCCTAATAGCCCAGCGGGGCCGCGGACACCTCACCGGCAGCTCTGCTGTCCCCTCCGCCCCCCCGGTCCTTGCTGTCCCCGCACTCCCCGTCGGGGTCCCGACACTCCACCGGGACCCCGCTGCCCCCGGGCAGTCCCTCCTGCCCCTCGGGGCACCCTCCCGCCCTGACCCCTCTGCCCCACCGGGGGTCCCGTTATCCCACCGGGAGCGCTGCTGTCCCCGGGGGGTCTCTGCTGCCTCCCCGGTACCCTGCCGCCCCCGGGGGTCCCCGCTACCCCTGGGTTCTTCCTGCCCCACGCCTCTCAGGGACTTGGCTTCTGCCCCGCGACACGGGGCGGGGAGAGGGGGACACGGACCCGTCACCATGGCAACAGCCCCGGCGACCCCGCCCCGTCCCTGCGTTAACGTGGGACTGGCAGCCCCGGGGCGGTAAGCACCGGGGTGGGAATGCGGCGAGACCACGGTCCCGACGTGAGGAGGAGCAGCCCCGCCATCGCAGCGGTTGGCACAGCCCTCTGCACACCCAGGGACCGGACGGGACCGTGCGGGGAACCATCGGTCCCCGTTCCACCGTCCGTCCCGTCGGGGCCGGCGGCTCGCTCCCGTACTCGATCTCTCGTCCAGCGACTGCTCTGGCCTAGCGCGGGGTTCGCTTAGTGCTGCCTTCCCGCCTTCACGTGCTTCCAGAGCAATGGCGGCCTCCGTGAGGGGCGGGAGCGCGGCCCCGGTGCCCGCCGCAGGTGGGCTGGGGTCGGGTTACCGGTGCCGGTACCGGGCGCTNGCCCAGCTGGCCCTTTGGCGGCTCAACCGTGGGCCGTGCGGGGAGGGTTTGGTGGCTCATGAGTCCCGGTGTTCGGCTGGAAATAGTGAATAATCCCCCTGCTGTCACTCCCCCGCCGCTCTCTGGCTTCGTCGAGCTGTAGGGGGGCGGTTGCTGGCGGGGGCTGATTCCAGGATGAAGCTCCCGGTGACGGGCCTGTTTCACCCGCTGCTGTTGTTTTTTTTATCCCGGTGGGATAACGGGATCCCCCTGATGGGGCAGGTTGGACCCCCCTGAGGGTGTCTGTGGATGAGCCATGGCGGGGTTGTGCCTGGTGCTGGCTTGGGGGGAGCCAGCCCCACTCCTAGGGTTTCACATAGGTCAGCGGTGCTTTCTAGGCAAAAAAAAGGTGGTTTCCCCCCCCGAAAGCGCCAGCAACCCGCCCCCAGCGTGAAGGGCAGAAACCCACCCGCTTCTGCCCATTGTCCCCAGGGGTGGCCAGAGGGCACCGAGGATTCAGGCGGCCTGTGGGGTACGGGGTGCACTGCCCTCCCACTCACTCCTTTAGGCCACCCTGTTTGTCCTGCAGCCCGAGGTCCTGCACGGCGAGCGGCGCAGCAGATTCCCGAAGAGATCCTCGGTAATGCGGAGCTGCGGGAGGCCGCGGAGGCTCTGCCCCGAAACTACAACTTCGAGATCCCCAAGACCATCTGGCGGATCCGGCAGGCTCAGGCCAGGAAGGGTGAGCGCTGGCCCCGGGGACGAGGGGTTTTGGGGCTGCGGCGTGGTGGGTTGGTGCCACTGAGCTCCCTGGCAGCGAGGGAACCCGCTTGGGCCAGGGCCCAGGGCCAGTGCTGCTGGAACAGGGATGGTGCCGAGCTCCCGGCATGCCCCTCCCTTCGAGGCGGGCTAATAGATCTGTATCTCTGGATTATAATCACGTCGGACAGGACAGGTTGAGCTGCGCGGACCCGTCAGCCTGCGAGATGTGTCTGGGACGCTGGCCAGGTCCCTGCTGCTGTCCTCTCCCTGCGCTTTCCTGCCACGCTCCTGGAACCAGGCAGGGGGAGCCCTGCAACGCCTGGCTCCGCAGGGCTGGATGGGCTAATGGGGAGCTGGGCCATGCTATGCCCAGCCTAGCATGGTCTGAGCCTTTCTCGGGGGTTTGTTGTAGCCCTGGAGGGGTGGGGAGTGGCCATGGTGGCTCTAGAGCAGGTGCTGCAGGGTGCTGCCAGGGCTGTCCCCACCCAGCATGCGCATCCCGCTGTGGCTGAGCCAGCTCTCGGTGAGTGATCAGCTCCAGGCATCAGGGCATGGAGCCTCCCCCTCCGTCCTTGGGTCTCACTAGTAACCCCACCCTCGTTTCATACGCGGGCAGGGGCTGCTCGTGGGGTTGTGCAGTGCCAGGGGCTCCAGGGAGAGCCAGATTTGAAACACTGTGTCCCCCAGAGAATGTCTCTTCCTGCTGCCACCAAGCTGGCAGGAGCTGGCAGGCATCCCGGGGGACGCTCCGGGCGCTGTGGCCTGAGCCGGTCCCGGCTGTGAGGCCGAGGGGCTGGAGGCTGCAGGGCTGCCTGGTCCAGCCTGGCTGCGGTGCGGGAGGCAGGGCTGCCCATCAGAACACAGCGAGGCCGCCCAGCCGTGCCGCTCCGGCTTTCGTTGCCATGTTTTGCTGCTTGGCACCTCCTAATTAAATGTAAATATGCGGCTGGGATTTAGTTTTCAGAGCTGGGAGCGGAGCCCATCAGCCAGCCAGCCGTGCTGGGATTTAAAAATCTTCATGTGCAGAGCCCAGCCAGGGGCTCGTTGCTGGGGGAACGCAGCCTCCTGCCGGGCTGTGGCCAGCCCTGCCTGCGCCCTGCCTGCTGTGGTGTTTGGGGGGGTGGCATGTCATCCCCTGTCCCCGTAGTGCCATGTTGGTGGAGAGTAACCCAGCTGCCTCCTGAAAACGCCTTGCTGGGGGAGGCAAAGTGGTTTGCAGGTGGCTTGGTGGCAGTCTGGGGTGGAGGGCAGTCCCAAATGGTTCTGAACAGGCTGGGGAATGCTGGGACCCTCAGCTGCCTGGCCCTGCCAGGTCGGGCAGGGGCTGGCAGAGTGCATGCAGCTTTCCTTGGGCCCTGCACGTTGGAGCAGGGTGGGATTAGTGTGGCTTGGGCCAGGTCTTTACGCAGGTCCGTGCTGGCCAGCAGGCTGGGCGTGGCAGTGCAGGGATCTGGAGAGGACGTTTGGGTAGATACCACTGGAGCTGGGATGTCTTGTGGGATCTGGAGGTGAAATGACAACGGGATTAATGGGACCTCCTACATTCATCTCCCCCAGCATGGTCCCTGCTCCTCTCCACCGCCCCAGGGCAGCCTGGGGTGGCCCACAGGGGGCTCCTGGCTGGACCCCAGGTGCTGGGGGGCCCAGCTGGGCTGTGGAGGCAAAGGGATTGTTCCCATCTGCGAGGAGGGAGCAAACCGGGAAACATCATTCGCTGATGAATAAATTCCTGCTAGGCACAACGCTGTGGCATTGCCGGCCACCCTCCCGAAACAGGGAGAGAAGCAGGGAGGGGAGGTGTGGAGAAGGGCAGCGAGGATGATCAAAGGTTTGGAACAGCTTCTGTAGAGGAGAGATTAAATAGATTTAGATCCTTTAGGTGGAAAAGAGGCCAACGAAGGGGGATATGATAGAGGGATATAGAATTGTGAATGATGTGGAGAGGCTGAATAGGGGATGATTATTCACTCTTTCTTGTACTGGGAGAATCAGGGGCACGCGTTTACATTATTAGGAGTGGGTTTAAAATAAACAGAAGAAAAGTACCTTTTCCTGTGCAGCACATAATTAAAATCTGGAACTCATTACTGCTGGAAGCAGGAGAGACCAGCAGTGTCAGCACGTTCAAAAAGGGACGAGGTGTGTGCACAGGGGCCGGGTGTGAGCAGCGAGAATGGATACGGCCTGAGGCTGGACCACGTGCACCCCAGCTGCTGGAGCTGCCAGGACTTTTGACCAATTTCTGCCTGTTTTGGGGAGGGTCATTCCTGCAGCTGTCGCCTGAGTGTTGGCCCCAGGGGCTGGTGCCCAGGTCCCCATTTCGGGGCGTCCCCTTAGCCCGTCCTAACCCTGGGGCTGTTTCTCTTTCCCAGTGGCCCTGCAGATGCCGGAGGGGCTCCTCATGTTTGCCTGCACCATCGTGGACATCATTGAGCGGTAAGACGACAGCTTTTCTGCGCTTCCTTACTCAGCGCTGGGGGCTGACAAGGGGATGGGGGCTGCTGGACAGGGCTGCCTGGGCAGGATGAGGCCCAGGGCTGCTGCCAGGGTGGGACATGGGGGGCCCCTGCGTGGCTGCCCTCGCAGGGACACATCGGCCACAGCAGGGCCGAGCACAGGCAACACTGCTGCCCTGCGGCAGGTTGCAGGGACCCACTGTCAGCCCTGGGGACAGGGACCGGCGTCGCGCCAGCCCAGCCCTCGCTGCTCGGCTTCTCCTCCCCTCGCCGCTCTGCCGGGAGCTGCTGACAAGCTCAGCGTGTTGGGGCCCTCGCTGGGGTGATGGAGCCAGGGAGCAGCCGTGTTAACAACTGGCTGACGCCAGCTCGGTGCCTGCGCGCTCGCCACAGCAGTGCAGCCGGGGAGGGGAGGACTGGCAGCAGGGCCACCGCTGCCGCGCAGGTCTCCTGCCCTCCTCCCGCACAGCCCTGTCCTGTCCCCACAGCCACAGTCTGGCTGTGCCTCTCTCGGGGCGGCATGGAGGTGCTGGGGGCAGCACTTCTCCAGCTGGGGAGGCCTGAGGCCACGATGATGGCCCAGAGGGGGTGACTGTAAGTGGCTCCTGCTGGGTGGCCCCTTCCCTGCAGGTCCTCTCCTGATTTTCTGTGCCGCTTGGGAGGTGAAGTCAGAGGCGCCGGAGAGGAGCTGGGCTTTACAGCGGCAGGGGATTCAGGCACCTTGGCAGAAATTGGCCGTAATCTTACCACCGAGCGTGCCTCCCTCCCTCCCTGCCCGCCCGCCAGCTTCTCCCCGATGCGCTGCCCCCTCCCCAGCCCCTCTCTGTTTTCGCACAGTGAATTAGCGCTAATAGCACCGTGTGCCTCGTCTGCCATCGGGGTCGTGGCACTCATTAGTAAGCTGCCTTCCTGGGGTGAGCAGGCTTGCCTCCCCGCCGCCGCTAGCCGAGCAGCCGCCACAGCCGCCACCGTGCTGGGTGGGAATGCAGCCGTGCCTATGGACTTCATCCCCGCTTTGTCATTGTTTCCCCCACAGGACCGCAGCCCGCAGCAGCCCCACGCTTGGGCTGGGCGAGGGAGCAGTGGGAAGGTGGGCGCGGGCAGGGGACGGGTGCGGGGGGGCAGGGGATGGGTGCGAGAGCGGGCGGCTCCGCGTGGGCTTGTCCCTTTAAGCAGAGCTGCCTCCTCTCCAGTTTTGGCACCCAGCCGCTTTCATGTCTCCGACTTCAAAGGCAGCGGATTAAGGGGCTCTTTTATCTGAATGAAACCTTAAGCCCCACTTCCCGGTGGATGCCGGGCTGCCGCTGGATGCCCGGGTGCTGGCATTCCCGCTGGACTCGCCCTCCCTGCCGGGGATGCTCTGCAGGACTGAGGGGGGCTGCTGGGTACCAGGGGTGCTGGTGGGAGATGGGTGGTGGGAGTTGGGCGCTGTGTGGGCAGAGGTGCTTGGCTGAGAGCGGAGATGTGGCAGCGCCAATGGGCTAGTGGTGAGATGGAGGATGGCTTTGAGGCCGAGCAGGAGGGCCGTATCCTTCCCTTGCTGCCACCACGCAGCACCCAGAGACACCCCACTGCCGGTCCCTTGCTGGGAGCACTGGGTGCCATCTGTGGTTCTGGCTGGGGACGTGGCTGTGCCGGGTACCAGCAGTGCCGGCTGGAGGATCGTGGCTGTGGGCAGGAGTGAGCCCAGCACTGTCCCCGCTCTCTCAGGGACGCACTTGGGAACCAGTTACATTGCCGTAGGTGAGGTGTGAATCGGCAGGTGGCCTCATTAGTGCCTGCCTCTTCCTGCTATTAATATTCATTGCTGGCATTAATGTGGAACCGCAGCTCCTGCTGGCCCTCCTCACCCGGCGCTGGGGCCGGACAAGCCTCCGACGTGACGGGAATCACTGCAGCCGTGTGCTCCGTCAGCGGCTGCCACGGCCAGGCTGGGGATGGGGGCTCGGAGTGCTGTTGGCCCCAGGATGGCGTGTCCCCTTCGCACTGGGGACAGAGGGGACACGAGGGCTGAGCGTGCCGGGGATACCTGTGCCCACGGGGAGCATTGCGCAGCCAGCAGCCCCTATCCCCAGCCCATCCCCGCAATCTCCTGCCCCATCCTTGCTGGTGGGAGCTGGGGTTTGGGGATGCCAGCAAGCTCCCCCTTCCCTTGCCTGCTCTGTGCCTGGGGCTGGTGCCCCTGGGGCGACGGTGCCCATCCCTGTGTGTTCCGGCTCGACCAGACTCAGACGGAATATTTATCCCTGCTGCAGGAGCTGCCTTTTAATAAAATATTTGTGCTGTGGCCTGGCTGTGCTGGGGAGGACCGAGAGCAGGGACATGGCCCCGCTCCGCCACAGCTTGGGCAGCTTGGGGGGGACGCTGTGCTTTCTGTGGGTCTGCCTGTCCCTGTGCAAGGGGATGGTGGTGTCACTGTGTCCCCCACTGCAATGTGGGAGTAAGCAGGCCCCCGGGGAGCCTGGGCAGGGGCAAGGAGGAGAGGGGGGCTGTGGGGTGGGGACCCCCCGGCGCCTCATCCGGGCTCCCCAATGTTGCACTGGCGCTTGCTGAGCCCCGAGGGGCTGCGAGGATGAAGACGTAACCAGTGTCACAGCCGCTGGGGTACTTAGCCCGGAGCCTTTGAAATCAAGAGCGCACTTACGCATTGACCAGCGTGAGGCCCAGTTAATTAGTGTTAATAGGTTTGTCTTTATCGAACCTGCGCTGAGGTGAGGGGCTGGCTGCGGGGGGGGGGTGGCAGGGCTGGGGTCTGCTGAGCGGGCGGGGCGGCGGGCTGCCGAAACCGCATCACGACGCTCTCGCGGCACTTTCCAAATTGGCTCCGTTTGTCACGGCTGATGTAATTTGGCGGAGGGTAACTCGTGCTGGGGGGCGGCAGCGTGGAGAGGCGCGTGGGGGGAGCTCGGACCGCAGCTTGGGGAGGGGGGCAGCCCCCCAGCCCACCCACCGTCGTGCTGGGGAGGCGGCAGCGGTGCCCTCTGCACCGCTGGCTTGGAGGGCGGGGGTGCAGCCGGGAGCAGACCCCTCCTCTTCCCCCGCTGGGGTTGGAGCAGACGGATCAGCTGGGCTCTCAGCTGGGCTTTTGATTCCTTGTTAATAAAGTCGGCTGTCAGGCTTCGCAGCTGCTAATCCCTCCATCTCCCCACGCCACGACAGGGCGAGAGGCTCCTGCTAATCAGCCGTGGCTCGGCAGTGGGAACGGATGATGGTGGGGGGGCGAGGGACATCCTGATGCCTGCACAGGCTGTCCTGCCACAGCCTCCCCACCTCCCAGTGGCCCGATGGCTTTCGGGCATCCGTGCGAGGCAGTGCTGGGTGTGCACAGTGTCCTGGTGACCGTGCTGCTGTGTGCCTGGGAGCATACAGGGACATTTCAGAGTGACAGGGGGTCTTGAACCATCTCTGATTGAGCAGCAAAGAGTTAAACATTGTGCACACAGCCCAGCAGCTCTGGCATGGCTTGAAATGCCCCTGCTATGGCCCCACTATGGCCAGTGGCTGTGACAGCGAGGAGAAAAAGCCCCTGAAAGCTGGTATGCCCGGCAGGTCCCCGGTGCCATGAAGGCTGTCCCCTCCTGGGGCTGGCAGGTGGGCAGGACAAGGGCACCAGCCCTCGTAGGTCTGTGATGTGCCACTGAGCAATGTGGCGCTGAGCGCCGTGGCGAAGCCGGTGGCATCACCGGGAGATCCCAAAGGGCCATCCTGGGACACTAACAAAAGTCAGGATCTGGCCTCAGCTCACAGTGCCGTAGCTCTCCTGGCCGGTGCTGTCTTCCCTTCTCCCCTCGTCCTTTAAGCGCAACCTGGAGGCGCTGGCAGTGCGGTGCAGCACGCTGTGCAGGGGAATTTAATCGCCGTCATTAACCGCACAACAGCATCATTAGGGAGAATGAAGTTCTCACTTCATTGGAGATGTTTAAAACCTCAGCCCAGGCAGTGACGGGGCGGGGGGCGGTACACGACGGACTGGGCAGGGGGGAGTGTGTGGGATCTATAGGGCTGTCACCTCCCGGGGCTGGGGCATGCCAGTGAGGGTGTGGTGCCCACCACCACATGCCCCGTGCCACCTCCTTGTGTCCCCAGGGAGCTGGCACCGATGGGCAGCACCGTGGCCCAGCTGCCAGGAAGATGGGACGGGTGCCATCTGGGTGCAGGACGGCTGCGATGGCTTTGCCACCACCATGCGCTGGGCCCTTGCTTTGCCTTACTTTGGTTTTTTTAGCAGCTGCGAGGCCAGCAAAGCTGGGGTACCCCCAGGACGTGCCCCTCGGGAGGGTGGGGTTGGTCCTGGCACCTTCAGTGAGGACGGAGGGGGAGGTCCCCTCAGGGTAGGGGACCTGGCTGGAGGTGGCTGCTCCTGGGAGGCTGCCGGGACACGCACGTCTCCCTGTCCTGACCCCCTTGCAGATGCTCTGCAGGGCCCCGCGCTGCCCGTGAGCAGCGGTTGCACAGCTGCAGTGGGGCTCTTCCAGCGCCGTTTGCAGTAAAACTGCAAACTCATTATTTTAATTATGTGCAGCCTTCCTGCGCTAATGAAGTTGGGAGTCTGGTAATGGGGCTTGGTGGCAGGCTTCTCCGCTAATTAAGCGCGTTGTTCTCGGCTGGGGCTGTGCTCAGCCCCCACGCCCCGGGACAGCAGCAACCACTGGCACCCGTCCCTGAGATGGGTTGGGCTTGGGTGCCGCAGTGTAGGCAGTGGGTGTAGGGTTTGTGGGGTGATTGTGGGGCTCTGCCTTTCCCCCAGGGGACAGGGTGTGGGGTATTTGCAGGGCATAACGCTCTTGCTTGTCTCCGGGCACTTCCCAGCAGGGAGGTGACACCACGCCATGGTGTGACTGTACTCTGAAGGGCCACGCGCAGGCGAGGCAGGTGACTGTGAAGCAAGGAGCAGCCTGCTCCTTGTCCCCATCCCCAGCGGGACATACGGGCACCCCAGCATTTCCGTGCCGGCTCTATCCTCTGGCAGCCTCGTGGTGCCAAGACCAGCTGCTTCCAGCTCAGTCCCTGCAGTCCCCTCCCTGCCTAGGGCTGCTGGAGCCAGACGCGATGGACGCGCTGGGGCCGAGGACTCCTCTCTGTCGGGGAGAGCAGCTCTGCTTCACGGGGTGAGGACCAGCATGGTATCACTCACATGCCGCCACGATGTCAGGGGACCCTGCACTCCTGCCGGCAGCAAACGCTCTCATTTATTTGCCGAGCAGCCAGGATAAATCAGGGCTGCTCCAGCCCCAGTGCCTGCGCTCGGGTAACGGGGACTGGCCGCCCCATGCCTGGGGATACGCTGGCCCCATGTGTGCCTGTCTGGCCCAGTGTTTTCAGCCCCCAAACTTGTCTCCAGGTCACTGTCACCTCTGTCCCACGCTGGCCAGGGAAGAGTGGGGCTGGGAGGGTCCAGGGGTCCCCGCAGTAGGGATCGGGGCTGGGACCTGGCCTGCCCGGGTGCTCATCCTGCCAGTGCTGAGCATGGCGCTTTATAAATGGGATTTCAGGAGCCATCTGTTTAAAGGAGGAGATAATGAATTAGGGGGAGATGAGAAAAATGCTAAGGCCGGGCGGTTTTTCAGAATGAGCTGGGGTTTGCGGGACGTAAAAGATGAATAACCTCCCCACGTGTTCAATATTCATGAGCTCCTAGCTGTAGTGAGCAGCTCGGCGCTGGGTGGGGACAGGCCCGTCACCGCATCCTCCCTGCCGGCACACCACTGGGACCTGTCCGTGGCCGTGACGATCTGCGGGGACACGAAACACCTGCAAGGACGCTCCCATGGCTGCCCCTTGCCCACAACCCAGTCCGGTCTGGTTGGCGAGCAGCTCCCTGGCCCGTGTCAGAGGCAGGTGGCTGCTAATTGACGTTTCCTTCCTCTGTAGCTTGATGAAAGGCTCTGGCGACACCGAACTGATTAAAACATCAAGGGGAGGCCCCCGCACTTGCCTTTGATTTGTCTCGGGAGATGATTGCTGCTCCGCTCGACTGTCCAGCCCAGCTGGCGCAGGTGACCCCGGCACGTGCACCTCTCCTGCCGGCACCGCTCTAGCCTCACTCACTGGCTGCGATGGCAGAACCATTGGGGTCCCTCCTCACCAGGCATCGTCCCATGGCCTCTTTGCTCCCTGCAGCTGGAGCAGGACAGTTCCCCGTGGCCGAGGCGGGGCTCAGCCCCCTCTCTACCTGCCCACGGGAGGGCAGCCTCCCAGCTGCAGCCCCACACACTGGGCAGGGGCCACGGGCGCCTCCGCCAGCCTCTGCTCTCCTCCCTCCGCTGTTGCTTTTTCACTTTCTTGCTCTTCACCCCCAGGGACTTTCTCTGGGGTTTGGGCCAATTTGCATACATTTTAATCTATAAAAAATTAAGCGGTGCTGGCTGCCGCTCTGAGTCAGACCTCCCCGTCCTGAATCTTAAGGAGCTGAATAATTTTCCACTTTTGCTGAGATGTGTGGAGTCTGATTCACGTTCATCTCATCACCTTTCATTAGAGGAGGGGGCTGGGGGCTCAGGGGGGTGGGGAAGAGCCTTCTTGAACCTTTGCTGGCAGCCCCCAGCGCCACGGCATAGCCGTGCAGGCAGCAGAGGAGCCGTCCTCCTGTCCGGGCCGTGCTGGCAGTGAAGGACCATGGGATTTGGGTGCTGACAGGATTTGGTCCATCTTCTGATGGTCCCCAGCTGCATCGCCAGCCCTTGGGACACTGCGGGGAGCGGGAGATGCCTGGGCTGGACGTGGGAGGTGGGGATGGCTTTGCCCCCTCTCTGGGGATGCTCCAGCAGAGCTGCTGCCCTGTCCCCCTCCACGGGTGCTGATGGATGGGCCAGAGCTGTTAATATTCAGCACGCTCCGCCATTTCCCCACCTTCTGCCATCTGCCCAGCTCTGCCCACCATTTCTATTCTTGCCGCCGACATAACGCTCCCTGCCTGGCGCTCAGGGGGAGCGCGCGGGACCCTGGCCCCCAGCCAGCTCTGGGTGCCGGTGGGGGGTGACGCTGTGCCAGGGCACCCACCTCCCCCCCCC
>WEKW01007390.1:0-10023 GCA_013389905.1 Sula dactylatra
TGTAATGCTCTGAGACCTTTATCTTCTCTCTATTCATCCTCCTTTTTTCCACCTCAACAAAAGGTCAGCCATACTATATTTTTCTTCACCAACTCAAAATTGCTGTGCAAACATAACTTTACAACAGAAGCGCATATGGAAGAAAGATAATAGAAATCATTTGCTTAGAAGAACATTCCAAAAAAGATTGTTGAGTGGACAACACAAAAAAGATGTGGTTAAAGTAATCCACATGCACTGAAATGCATGGCACAGTTTGTTCATCATTTCTCCACAGGCAACTTGTGAAACATTAGTGTGTAGTCACTCACAACAAAGTTCACAGAAGGATATGCTGTGGAAACACTGAGCTCTCAATGCTGGAGTGGATTATCATGATCTTCAAGTTCTCTATGCTTTCTTACCCAGGTCCTGCAAGTATAATTTTTGTACATACAGCTTTTACTGAATGTTAGCTAAGCTAAGCTTTTCAGCAGCCAGGTTAAGAAATTCAAGTCTTTAAAACCCTTTTTTTGTCTCCATTTGAGGGCCTTCTACACAGCTGCAAAAAGATAGTTGAAGTGTGGAACAGATTACCTTGGAGGATGCAACAGGTAATACAGGAGATTTTCTGACAGATTAAACTACTGTTTCAAATGCAGTTGGTACTGTCTTGAAAGAAAGGAAAGGTCTGTATACCCTGCCATGATTCCTCCTGGTTTCCATAGTATCACCATGTACCACTCAGGTTGTATATCTGCAACAATTTCAGTCGATCCAAGCTGGTGTTGCTATGGTCCTGCCTTCCAAGCACGCATTCACAGGCATCCTTATTATGGCGCTAGTGCTCCTCAGGCTGCAGGAGAACTCACCTAGACAATTAAACTAATAAAGAAGTAACCTACCAAAGAATATTAATCATAATCGAACTCCTTACAGCGGCAAGCACAGCTTTTACATGGACTCCCCTGAGATCAAGAAGAAACTCACAGAAGGTGATGAGGAAGGTGATGGCAACATGTCAGACCTTTGGCCCATGTTGAATGAGAGATCGATTGCCTCAATTGTTTCAATCTCTCCCGTACTTTCCTATAACCTCAGAGTTGCAAGTCCACTTGTGACAAAACCAGGAAGCAAGACAGAGACAGATGTAAAGAAGTGTTAGCAGCAGTGCCCAATGGGCTGGGCAACAGCACCAGAACTAAGCTCAAGATTAGCTTGGGGTAACTATCTACAGTAACACACAGATAAAGGTTCGGCTCCCAAATGTACATTTCAACAGCAGCTCGTTTTCCAGGTGCCGAGCTTGTGTGAAAAATAAGGTCACTCAACAATGGATACAGAAGACTGATGTAAGCACCAAAATTGGAACTTATGTCTAAATTTAGATGACACTTTGTTACTGCACTGAATAATAAAATCTATTATAATTGATTAACACCACCACCACCCCTATTTTCCTTCAGGGAAGTTGAAACTGCAATTAGTACAAGTTTTTCTTGGACCCCTCCAACTTAATTCTGGTTAGAGTTTAATAGAAAGCTTACTTCATTCTTGAAAATGATTTTTTAAAAAAAACTCTTACCATTCTCAGCATAGAACAACTCCTACATCACCAAAATTCCTTTGATTAGATTAAAAGCTTTCAGTTTTCTGTAGAGCAAAAGTTCCTCAGAGACCTATCCCAAATCACTTGCAAAGCTATGGAAAGGGAGACCATTATCCCATTTTACAAAATGCCCTATAAAGCACAAAACCTGGAGCCTTCTTGGTTTAAACGAGCTTTCTAATGTGTTTCTTTTTAAACTACAGAGGAAGCTTCAAAGGAGGAAAAAAAAATTCAGAAGATGCATCAGACAAGAGTAGTTGAAAAAACGAGTTATATAATAAAATGAAATTCTGAAACCAATTAAGGAAAGAACTGCTCAGGACATAAGGAAATAGTTGCTATTTGTCATAGCTGCTATCCAGTTGTCATCAAACTGAGACAGCCATTTTACAGCCACTAGAGTAGAACTGCACCACCAAGTGCACCAAAAGAACTGCTAGTGTTTTCAAAAAGTTATTCCATTCTCTGACCATACAGCTGCTTAAATGTAAAGGTTACTACCAGTACTTATAAGGAACCATATACTTCTCTTCTCCAAGTCAGTCTTCCATGGGCACACCAGAATGAGAAACCGATTACTTTTTTGCCTGACAATATGCTGAATTTGGTACTCATCTGAAATTATGAATATACTTGTAGTGTACTTCAGAAACAAAACCACAACAGCATACATACCTATCCTACTGGCATTAAGGAACATGAGGTATATCTTGGGAAGAAATATGTACAGCTGTTTTAAGGTATAGAAACCTAGACACGGAACTTTTAAATGGTGATACAAATGTTTTCAAATAAACATTGCTATGTAGTTATTTACAGCCAAATGATATAAGTGAATTGTTTTCCAACAGTCTTTCACTCGCCAAACCAAACTGAAAAACCTGTCCCTGAACATTTTTGGCAGCTAGAAAGTAAAATGAAGCATTACTAAGTATTTTTGCCAGTTCTGCAACACTCCATTATTTTTTAGATGTGGTTTATACTCCAAATTAATTGCAATATGATACATTTGTGTGTAAAAAAAATGGAAGTTCCTAAACAATATATAAGCACACCACAGTCTTCCTCCCTAAGAAGTTCTCTCCAAATAGCTAGCTGGTTTTTTTTAAATAACCTATCTGGAAACATAATGGGAAAATTCAAAATCTTAAGCTACCACTACAAGCAAAGGATACATTTGTACATAAATTAGCTTCTTCAATGAAAAAAATATATAGTCACCAGCTATGAACATTACATAGTTTCCATAAACCGAAGTGAAAAAAAATATCAGTTAAATCAATACTTTCTCACAGGAGCAGAGTGTTCTTATGATTTAAAGTATACAATGTGATACTCCACTTTCTGATATACCTTACCTGGCATTAATCAGCTGGAACGTCTGATTAAACAAATTAAATACCTTTTTCAGCCTATGATTTTACTGGTTACTGGGTTGTTATTTTTCTAGTCCAAGGTGACATAAACCAGTATGCTGAACAGCACATATGTTTAAATGTATTTATACAAAATTTAGCAGTGTGCACTCACTTCCCCTGAACATCTTGGTTTTGTGTCTTGTTCCCAGGAATAAGCAGCCTGATGATTAGCTAGGTGAGAAAAAAGGGATACTCATTAATATTTTGGACTAGCTAGCTATGCTTTTAGTTTATAGCAAATGAAGAGACTGCTCTTCAGTTCTGCTTGCAATACGATACCATTACAAAAGCCTGAACTGCAGCCCTGCCCTAGTTACTACGGACCACCAAATAAAGGGCAAGAAAATCATGAGACAAATAAGAGCCAGCTAGATGACCCTGCATGCTTACCCTTCCTCAGCATTTTAGCAGCAAGGATGGCCACAGGACAGACAGCAATGGCCCCTTCATTGCAGGAGCAGGTGCAGCTGAAGGTCACAAAAAAGGTGATGATGGTGTGAGCGGTTTTCTTGCAGAGCACTATTATCCAAATGCTTGTAAGGGAAAGCCATTAGTTTAAGCAGCAGATTAGGAGATCAGCTAAAAATCTTTACTGAGGTGCTCTGGCTGGTGTGTTGGTGTGTGTGTGCAAGTTTGCATGTATGCACATGCAAGACTGACAGAGAAGGTGGCTAGACACTGTAAGATGCCTCACAAGGCCAGACTGAAGGTGCTGCACCACATTAAAAAAAGCTTTTGTTAACTAGCAGTGACTAACACCGGTCTGGCATAAAAGCCAGAAAAACTGGACACTACCCCTATCCCCCTTCAAAGCAAATGGCTTTCAGCAGAAAGCACTGCTTTGCAGATACAGGTCTAAGCTTGCATTTTTGCTCGAGGATGAAGGAGTTGCTAGGGTGATGCTAAGTAAGGCAATGACCATCAAAGACACACAGCCTTAACCCAGCAGCTGATGGCAAACTACTCTCCCCTCACAGTGGTAAAGCAGAAGTCGTGCAATGCTTTTTGGCAGACACTTCACTTGGGAGTTTCTCCAAATCATGGAAGTAATAATGAGGTTTTATAATTAAAAAAGACTTGATCACTGGCCCTACCAAACAATTCGCCTGTGTAGGTGTACCTGCCTCTAAACCACCTCTTGCATCCGTGGGCCCAGCAGGTCCCAAAACTGGCCAGAGTAGTCTCTGCACAGGTTTGGAAGTATCTCTTTCCATACCACCGAGTTTAAGGTAGCACAGGTACTCTGCATAACAAATACAGCTTCCAAGAGCTGACATGTAACAGGGTGGGTGGATGGAAGAGTAATCTATAGGGGTATTTCACACCTGCATGGCATGTATCTCCGTGAGGGTGTGCACCCTTCTGTGCTCAGAAAGCAGCCAAGGCTATTGAAACTCTATCTCTCTGGGCTAGCCTTCACTTTGCTCATTTCCTTTGCTTCCTCACAGCAGGAAGAAAACTAAAACTAGCTGAAAAGCATACTTTCTCTCACTTTGAAGACTTTCATGCATATAACAGACAGGAAGGGTGCAAGTGAACACAGTGAGCAATCTGGGATGGGGAACAACAAAAAGAAAAACAGGCAAGAAGGGGAGGGAGAGACTCAGCAAGAGATTGTGCACAGCTGAACTTGGAGGAAAGGAGGAGTGGGAAGCAACAGTGGATGAAGAGCAAGGGAGGCAAAGTAGAATGGAAATACATGTTAATAGGAAATACATGGATAGGAAAAGCTTCCTGCTTTCATCTATTAAAAACAGGCATTCAGTGCCATCAACTTTGAATAGTCAAAAGGATAACTCAGGGGAGTGGAAAAATAAACAAGAAAGTCAATAAACAGCTGGTAGTATAAAAGTTGTGTTATAGGGAAGAGAGCAAAGAAAACAAACTTGATTTTTATCCCCAGGACAATACAGGTATTTTGGTCCCAACATACAGAAAGGTCAGTTCAATATGAAGCAAAGATATACACATTTATCTCTTAGAAAGGGTTTGAGATATTCAGTCCTGCCCCATTTGCCTGTTGTCAGGCAACTACTAACAAAATGGCATCAATCCATGGTCAAGATCAGGGAGACTGATCAAAACAAACCAAGCAGCCAAACCCAAAGTGCAATAGAGCTTAGCTGCAGAGGCAACCGTTGTCAACTTGCTCCTGTGCTGCAGAAAACCTTGAAAAGATGTATCTGCAAAGAACCACTGGAGGGGGCCTGTGCAAACAAACCGTAACTGGCTAGTGTGGAAGCCTGTGTCAGCGGACCTAAGCAGCTTGCTAGAGCAAATCACATTTGCTTATATCAAGCTACTGTGAAAAGAAAGGTTTGTCCTGCCTTGGCTTCACCGCTTTCAGATATTTACCAAGAACTATTATGAGGTGGATCACAAGCTACAGACAGAAATTTAGCCTTTACATTCAGTGAAAAATTATACACACACACATTTACACACTTTTTTCCTGTTTTCCTCTACTACTTGGTACCAACCTGCAGCTAGTATATCCGTGTGAGATGTTTTATTATCCTTAACAGTGCACATCAGTGCATAACATTGTGATCCCAAACTCTTAAACAGGATTTTTAGTTATACCGCATGATAGGCACAGTGCAGTTCTAGACAGCCAAAACAGAAAAATCTGAGTCCTACACACCTGTCTCTACTAACTATTAAGCCTCCTAATCTTGTTTCAGTAGGCAGTTGAATATCACTGGCTTGAAGACAACCACTTCATATCCTTTTCTGCTGTCATTCCTTTAAGTAAGTAAAAAACCCCCAACCAACCACCATATATATATATATATATATATATATGTACCTTTTAGCCACTGCATAGTTTCATGCTTTTCTGTGAGGAATACATCAAGTACAGCGATATTTGCAGATGGGTCATTCTCAACTATTACCCATATGCATAATTTTTGCTAAAACAAAGCAATCATACAAAGAATTCTGGAACCAGTAAATCAGAGCCAAAGGAGACAACGCTTCAGTTCTATAGCTTAATAACCAGATGAAACCTTTACAAAAGCAAACAAATATGCTGAAGAATTCAGCAAGATATTAAACCCTACTTTATTTTTTGCAATACATGCTGTCAATATTTGGAAACATCCTCCTGCACAGTTATTTCAACTATATTGATCTTTAGTAGGAGTTGCTGGTAAAGTATATTTTAAAACCTTGTCAAGCAACTGAGGTTGCATTACTGTCCACATTTGTGATGACCTTCCAAATGGCGTTTTACCACGCAAAATGGACAGAATTGGAAGTTTAGGTGCACACTGGCCTGTAGCAGAAAGTAACATTTGCATGCAGAAGAGACTTTTTTTCCTTGCATGTTCTCTGTGTGGGGTAATGTGATGGTTACAAAAGGAACCTTAGAGGTAGGGGAAGCAGTCAAAGGAGCAAGATGTAAACCTGTATTTATTTTGCAAAAGTCCTGTGTTAACACTGTTCTTGCAAACTGAATGAAGACATGCGTTCCAGCTCCTTTCCTACCTCTGTTACCAGAGGCCAAAATTAGCCTCACAGGGATGAGAAGCACAAACACAATAAACGAGAAAAGGCTGAAATGAATGAAGGTACTTCTGCAACATATTTTTTAGTAACGGAGAGCGTTTACCACGGACATCTAGGCCTCATTCACCCCTTCTTTTCCTCTGTCATTATACCATGCAAAATAGATCACATACTAATGAGAACAGAGAATGTAAAGGTTGCATACATAGTATTTTTCTTCTTCTAAGTCAAATACAAGTTTACCTATATGCCCTGAGAGAGAAATAAAGGATATCACTATTGCGATTTACCTGCATTTACATCTCATGGCCACAATTTCAACAAATAGCATTCATGTGTGAATTTTAATACAGCAGTTTATAACCACAGAAGGAACCCACCTCTTGCATTTTTGCACAGACCTCAGTCACACGCTGTCTGTTGCAAGGCCTGAACACGAAGCACCATACTCAACATGCAGTGCTTGAGGCCTCTGCTCCTCACCACATGGAAGAGGAGACACCATGCAAAAGCCTGAATTTTTCTCACAGTGACTCATCCTGGATACGATGATGTAATTCCTACCTATAGATATATCATTCCTCAAGGCTGATTCCTTCATGTGCTCACTGAGATTGTTAAAAGGTGATTTTTCAGAGTGGAATTACCTATTCAGCACCTGGACTATTTTGTCATTCAGCTGATCCACACTCCTGCTAGACAATTTCTAGCTTAATCTCCAAATTCTAAACTATACTAATGCTCTCAGGATCACATTTATTTTTCCCATTTTGCAGCTCCTTGTTATATAATTCTTACCAGGAAAACATGTATTTGATAATAAGGGAAAAAATACACATGATTTCTCCCCTACCCCCAACACTGTGAAATTCGTTAATAATTCTGAAGCTGAAGATAAATACATAAATACATAATAAATACATAAGTCCATAAATACACTGAGTCAGCTTTTTGCAGAATGCACCATTTTATCAGTGTTAAATTTGAGATACAAGTCCAATAACTGCTTTTGCAGCTCATTAAATCAATGTCACTTTGAGTGTATGCTGCAGTATGTGCGATCCTGTATGAGCAAGCTTCCCCACTACATTCTTACACTCTGACATTGTCACTGCACACTTTTTCCCCAATATAGTTTCCTCCTAGCACTTGGCACCACGCATCATTAGTTCCATGGACCTGTACCATTTGCAAAAATGCAATGATAATGCCCAGACTGACTAAGTGAATGACAAAAAGTCCAGATAAAAACTCCTCACGGGAGTGTCTGGACAATATTTATAAAATAATTAGGAACAAGTTTATGTAGCACAAGAGGTAGCTCAAAAATAAAAGAAGCTATATTGCTCCTGAAGAAGTGTGTCTTCGTTACTTCCTGCATCACTATGACCTTAATAAAATTACCCCAATGCTTAGCTGTTTGCAGGACCAGGTCCTGTTGAAAACAACCCAAAATAAGTGGAAGTACCTATGTCACCAACTGAACAAAAACCTCTCCTTTGCTGCAATAGCTGCAGAAGTATCCACATAGAATAGGAACAGCAAAACTAATCCTAAGGAAACAATGAGTAGGAAACCACCCCCTCCTGAAATTCCACAGTTCAGACTGGTCTAAAAGGGAAACTACTTGAATGCTTTTATTAGTCATAAAGACAGGCTTACACGTGAAACTTCCCTTTGATGAGAAATTCTCACATACTACACCATCAACAATTGCATTTTCAGGTAAGAAATACATTCATCTTTTATGGGAAAATAAGTCTGTACTTTAGTTTGACAGTCAAGAGCCTGGAGCCCATGGGACAAAAAGATTGGTCTAATCACAGAAGTACGGAGTCCCTGACATCCTTATTTCCTTTGCAGAAGCATGTCATAACACTCCTGCCACTTTCCTTATTCCTCAGCTCCAAAAAATAGAAATTATATACAAGCCACATTACTGCAAGGATCAGCTGTATTTTAAAAATGCCATTATTGTTGCTATTGCCTGTTTTGACTCTGCTTTGGAAGAAATTGGACTGCCAAAATTAGACTGCATTCCGAACAACCCAGAATCACTGAATTCATGGAGGGCAGCTGATTTAACCACCCTGCTCTGCACTGGGACTTCAGCAGAATTGTGGTTTCACTCCTTCAGACTCTTGTAAACACTTGTTTAATATGGAATGGCTTCAAAAATAGTATCAGAAACCTTTTTTTTCTCCCTTATTGTACGTGTATTTGTTAACTCTGTTGATATGTTTGAGAACTATTGACTTAGCAGTTTTCCCCCTCTTATTCTGATTTTTCAGATACCCACTTCTGCCTCATCAATTCTTAAGATGAGTTCCAGCTGGGTTACCACTTATCATGCCATAAATGAGAGCAGGAATGAGGCAGGCAGCACACTATGATTCAAGTTACAGAATTTGAGGTAAATGCTGCAGAAGAGGTTTTATATGTCTATTTATATTAAGTGCTAATGGTCCATAAAATATCTAATGCACGTTAATGCATTACTTTTTTTCTAAAAATCTTGCAGTATATACAGGGTGCAATTTATCTGATTTCCCATTTTAAAAATTCTGTAATATTCATGAACTTAAAAGAAATCCAAAAAAAGTGAGACAGGCAGTTGAAGATTGCTTCNGCTAAACATAGATACTCAATTTGATTTTATTTGAACATACTTGTATCAAAATATCTGCATATCCTGGGAAACAGGTCAGCAGCCACCCTTGAGAGGGTGATTTTAAGATTCATTTGGCTTTAGATTCATTTGAGATCAATTTAGAACTTGGAATGAGCTGTAATAAAAACATTCACCTGAAAATTTTGTTCCAGTCAGGAAGAAGGGTTGGTTACAGCAAGTTTATGGCACCAAAAAAATGTTTACATTCACAAAAAGGGGTTAAGAGGAGAGGGGCACTGACAGGATTAAAAGTGTTCTGGGAGAATCAGGCCTAAACATAAAGAAAAAGTAGTTCTTGAGTTAGCTGTACAACAAAAAGCACTGTTATAATACCATATAGTAGCTCATTATAAGCTGCATAGAACAACAGCAGAATATCTGCATTTCATCAAGATGCCCATTAAAAGAAAAGGAAGATGTCAAGTTTAAAGTTGTGAACTTTCCACAGGCTTCTGTTATTTTTCACTCCATAATATATCACTTTGTTGGTAAATGCACATGTCAGTTTTGTTTCATTAGTTATTAAGAACACAATAATACTTTATCAATTTTATCAATTCAGTGTCTTCTAGTCTGGCAAAATTCAGACCTCATTATTCTTTGTAAAAGTTACTTTTATTATATATTTATGTATACATAAATAAAAGTAGCATTTATTCTCACAGATATATATAGCGCCACTCTTCTCCCCCAGTTTAGGGCATAAATAGTCGAAGTCCAGTGTACTTCACATACTCCTCTAACACAGAAAGCAGGCTACAGACATGTCTGTAAATGTCATCCCAAACAAGTGATATTATGGAAATCTCAAGGGACTAAGGAAAACATGAAGA
>WEKW01007393.1:297-13945 GCA_013389905.1 Sula dactylatra
TAAGTAAACGGAATCTTCACAAATCTCCAGAAAAATAATACAGACAGCTAATATAATTGGCATGGAACTTTGAAATGTGTTTATGAAGCCAAATGAGGTTTTCTTCCAGTGTCTACCCCTAACACAATGCAGTTCACATAGATAGTACAACTATTATATGAACATAGTGTATAAGTTCTACTTTGATCTTGCTGGAAAGAGAAAAAAATACATGAATTGTGTAATTTTCTCATAAAACCTCTTAGTAACTTACAAAATCAACAGTGATTCATAGAATCAACACAGTACTTTTTTTCTTAATCCTATCCCTGCATTCTTTCATATTCACACTACTGTATTTTACCAATAGTTTTTAACTTGCAGTCTGTAAAAGACCAAAAGATGGTATCTGAAACTAGGACAAAGCACATCAAAATAACATAAACATTTTGACATATACAAGAAAGAAAAAATGCAAAGTAAGAAAAATGAAAATACTGCATACTAATTTTGGTTGTAAATTAAAACCACTGCAAAAAAATGTATTGTCATGTCTACCCTGAAAAAATTACATAATCCACAATTTTTTTAAAAGCTAAGCTCAGCACTGCTCTACAAAGGCAACTACGTAAGGCCTCACATTTGGACAAGACTTTAGAAAGTAGATCCTTTTATAATCACATTGTTTAGGTCATCAACAATATACCCCCAGGGTAAGTTGTTTATTTTGTTAGCTTTCATACAAGTAAACTGGAATAATAAAGATCATAGAATAATCTTCATCAGATGTATTTTTTACTTAAATAAAAACAAAAGGAAAATTAATTAGGATACAAATTGAAGGAAGGAGGAAATTGTGCAGTATATCACAAAACACTGGTATCAATGAAAAAACTCAAGAGAAGAAAAAAACCACAAAACTGAAGATCTCACACTTTTAGTTTTTTATTTCCCAAAGAATAAATACAACTCAATTTTAAATCTACATCTGTTTAATTTCCACACGATTTCACTTCTGTGTCATATCTGGGGCTGCATGTAACTTCAACAAACAGCAGAACTCTGCTGAAAATGTTTTCCTTTCTTTCCTGAGTGATGAAGATTTCTTTACATCATGCATTTGAGTACTGTATTGCCAAAGGAAGAAGACGGAAAAGGAAAAAAAGAAAGTCACGGATGGAAAACAGTAATGCACTGCTAGTAACAAGGGAAGAAATTTAGGCCTAAACACAGGTTTCCAGTATTATTTTATATACTCTAGGATAAGTAAGATATAGCTGGCAAGCAAGGCATAGGATCTGTTACAGCAATCTGCCCTTCTAAAATAGCACTTCTAGAGGCCAGGACACTACCTCTGATATCTAAAATGGCACAAGGTGCCCAAAGGCAAGAAGCCAAGTCACCCCCAACACACTTTTCCTCTAGCCTTGTGGTCAGAAGTATTTAACAGTGAAAGCTAAACCTACTTCAAGGTCTACTTCAGTATTGAAAATGCTTTTTTTTCTTTATTTAAAATATTTAATTATCATTATATACATGATTTTTAATTTAACAGCTTCCTTTCATATAACTTTCATTTTGTGGGGTACGATAGAATTAATACTGAGTAAATAAACAGACCATCACTCCTGAGGTGAAGGAAAAGCTTTGTCTTTTTAAGTTTGTATCCTCTTATGCATTAAGCTTTTTTAAAGAACCTATCTTTCTATCCTCAATTTAAGCACTGAATTGTCTTTACTGAATGTTAAAAATGCTTTGTGCCAAAACCATACAATGCACCTGTAAATCCAGTTTACTGAATTAATCAATTTTCAGATTGTTTTCACTGCCTTTACTCATCAAGACTAATTCATACTTATCATTTAACATGACAAAACTTTTTAATGCCTGAAACATCTTTATTTTTCTCCCTTGACCCATCACCACCTTTGTTGCCCTTCTTTGGGCACGCTCCAGAAACTCAATGTCCTTCTTGTCCTAAGGGGCCCAAAACCGAACACAGCATTCGAGGTGCGGCCTCGCCAGTGCCGAGTACAGGGGCACGATCACTGCCCTGCTCCTGCTGGCCACACTATTGCTGATACAAGCCAGGATGCTGTTGGCCTTCTTGGCCACCTGGGCACACTGCTGACTCATGTGCAGCCAGCTCTCAACCAGCACCCCCAGGTCCTTCTCTGTCGGGCAGCTTTCCAGCCACTCTTCGCCAAGCCTGTAGCGTTGCAGGGGGTTCTTGTGACCCAAGTGCAGGACCTGGCACTTGGCTTTGTTAAACCTCATACAGTTGACCTTGGCCCATTGATCCAGCCTGTCCAGATCCCTCTGCAGAGCCTTCCTACCCTTGAACAGACCAACACTCCCACCCAGTTTGGTGTCATCTGCGAACTTACTGAGGGCGCACTCAATCCCCCCATCCAGATCACTGATAAAGATACTGAACAGAACTGGCCCCAAAACTGAGCCCTGGGGAACACCGCTCGTGACCGGCCGCCAACTGCATTTAGCTCCGTTCACCACAACTCTCTGGGCTCGGCCATCCAGACAGTTTTTTACCCAGTGAAGAGCACACCTGTCTAAGCCATGAGCTGCCAGCTTCTCTAGAAGGATGCTGTGGGAGACGGTGTCCAGGCAGACAACATCCACAGCCTTTCCCTCATGCACAAGGCGAGTCACCTGGTCATAGAAGGAGATCAGGCTGGTCAGGCAGGACCTGCCTTTCATGAAGCCATGCTGGCTGGGCCTCATCCCCTGCTTGTCCTGCACTTGCCTGCTGAGCCCACTCAAGATGAACTGCTCCATCATCTTCCCCGATACTGAGGTCAGGCTGACAGGCCTGTAGTTCCACGGATCCTCCTTCCGGCCCTTCTTGTAGATGGGCGTCACATTGGCAAGCCTCCAGTTGTCTGGGACCTCCCCTGCTAACCAGGACTGCTGATAAATGATGGAAAGTGGCTNCTCCCTGTCCTTGCCTTCCAGCTCAGGGGGCTGAATACCCTGGGGATAACTGGTCTGACTATTAAGACTGAGGCAAAGAAGGCATTAAGTACCTCAGCCTTTTCCTCATCTTCAGTGGCAATGTTTCCCCCTGCATCCAATACAGAATGGAGATACCCCATGGCTCTCTTTTCTTGTTAATGTATTTGTAAAAACATTTTTGTTATCTCTTACAACAATGGCCAGATTGAGTTCTAGTCGAACTTTTGCCTTTCTCATTTTTTGTTTGCATGACCTAATGAGATCCCTGTACTCTTCTTGAGATGCCTGCCCCTTCTTTCAAAAGTGGTAAACTCTCCTTTTTTCCCTGAGTGCCAGCAAAACCTCCCTGTTCAGCCAGGCCAGTCGTCTTCCCCGCTGGTTCGTCTTGCGGCACATGGGGACAGCCTGCTCCTGTGCCTTCAAGACTTCCTTCTTGGAGAATGCCCAGCCTTCCTGGACTCCTTTGCCCTTCAGGACTGTCTCCCAAGGGACTCTCCCAACCAGTGCCCTGAACAGGCCAAAGTCTGCCCTCTGGAAGTCAATAATCATACAAAAGCAACAAATATTTGTTTTAACAAGTATTGCTTTAATCATCTTGTTATACCAAATATTATACATAAATACATGTTTATAAATAAATGCATAAACAGAAATCTGGTTTTTTATTTATATTTTGCAACAACGTATTTTGTAAGACTACACAATGTAAAATAGCCACATCATGCTTTATAGAAATCGAGTTAGCTTAAAAGCCTTCCAAAAGAGAAAAATATGTATGCTAGTTAAACGCTTTCAGCACACACATTATATCATTTAACAGTAAATGTGACTTACATTTGTTTTAAAGCACAATGCTGTCTCTTGAGTATTAAAGAATTGATAGAAAAATTGCATACCAGAGTGATTTAAAAGATAAGGCAAATAGGAAATGTATAGGCTTAATGATTAATATATACTTATTTAAAGGTTATTTACCTCACTTGATTACTTACTTTGCCCAGTAATTCTCCCAGTGTGACATCTTCATGATTGAGAACCCATTTCTTATCCTTTGGAAAGAAAAGGAAAGAAGGATTTTCAGTCTGTGCAAATATGTAAGATAGCTTCTGTGATATGCATTTCAGTAGAAATGGAGCTAAAGAGGCCTTATATTCAGACTGCTCAATCAAATCATGCCAGGAAGTAATAAATCTAATTATAAAACAGAGTTTAGTATGGCAATATTTTACTGTGAAATATTGAAATATACCTTATAGAAAATTTCTATCAGAAGGTTAAGCCTACAACATGAAAGTAGGTATGTAGATAGAGCACTATGCAAATTTTCATACAAGCTCTGGAAATGACATCTAGCGCCCTGTTTTTAACAATTACCTAAATCAAAATCAGATAAGAAGACTTCATTTTAGTATACGAAATAACTTATTACTAGATCAAAAAAACCATTTTTCTCCACAGCGTACAAGAAAAAGAACTCATTTTTCTACTTATTAGCAAGACACATATTTGCATCTCTTATGTCTTCTGTGGTAGTTTGAAATATTACAGGCAACTACTTGAAAAGACAACATAACAACTGCCAGTTAAAGTATCTGTTCAATGTTGATGACCAATGTTGCAAATACTCTGCAACATCCTAAAACAATATAAAAAACAATTATAAACTTCTATCAAAAAACAATTATAAACTTCTTGTTACACAAACATATTTAGTTAATACTTAGGAAAAATGCTAGAGTAGGGTATTTTATGTCTAATCCATATTAACGATCTTTCCATTTTATTTCTCTATTAGCGCCTCATCTATTTATCAAACAGTATTATTGCTGCTCATGTCCTAAGCATTCTTCACTACTAATGAGAAAGGCAAATATCTAATCAAGCACATGCCAACTCATTAAATCATTTCTCATTAAAGTTCATGGAAAACCAAACCAAACATGATGGCTTTGAGGAACACCTAGTATATCGGATTACCAGGTTTTCTGAACCATGGAGGACCAGAGGTGATCCTGACTGATAGACTGTCACACATCAAAGTGTTAGTGATCCACAGAACCACAGAACCAGACTGAGGCCAGGCCTGTGCTGTGCTGCGCAACTCCCTTGGCTGCAGGATAAATTCAGCCAGCAGACTGCAACAGAGCACACAGGCAGTTCTCACTAGGTATCAGCAATTATGCCACCTGCATGGCCTTGCCTTTATTTAAAAGTGCTCCAAGAAGTTCTCATGTGGATGCCCTTTCTCTTTGCCAGCAGAAATAATGAACAGTTGTTTCCTTGTAAGAAAGTCCTGTTATAGCTCAAATTACCAAAGCGTGAGAATCTCTGCTACAGGCAGGGACTGCCCAGCATGCTGCACTTGGATCAGTGGCCCATTCAATGCTACACTACCCAGGGCTTCCACTGTCTAAAGGGATCCAAGATTGTGTATACTATTCTTTTCTTATGGTGTTAGTTCTAATAGATAGTATTTTAAATATACCTTACAGACTCTTGAGTGCCTTTCTTACTGGGATCATAACAGCACCTCCTGGTGCAAAATGCAATCTTTGCAATGTGTATAAATACCTGCTGGAAGGCAATGAAGAAATGGGAGCCAGACTCTTCTCAGTGGTGCTCAGTGACAGCACAAGAGGCAATGGGCACAGATTAGAAAATAGGAAATTAATTCTGAACATGAGGAAACATGTTTTTAGTGTGAGGGTGGTCAAACACCAAAACAGGCTACCCAGAGATATTTCGTAGTCTTCATCTGTGGAGACATTCAAAACCCAGCTGGACACAGTCCTGGGAAAACTGCAGTAGTTGAACCTGCCTGAGTAGGCGGATTGTACTAGAGAATCTCAGGAATACCCTTCCAACTCAAATGAGCCTTTGATTCAAAGACAGAGAAAAACCTTCTGTACGAAAAATAGACTGTAAAACCATCGAATGGTTTGGGTTGGAAGGGGCCTTTAAAGATCACCTAGTCCAATCCCACTGCCATGCGCTGGGGCATCTTTCACTAGATCAGGTTGCTCAAAGGCCCATCCAAAATGACCCTGAACATTTCCAGTGATGGGGCATCCACAACTTCTTTGGGCAACCTGTTCCAGTGTCTCACCGCCAGCATGAAAAAAAAATTCTTCCTTGTATCCAATCTAAACCTACCCTAATTCTGTTTAAAACCATTTCCCCTTTTTCTGTGACCATAGACCTTGGCAAAAAGTCTCTCTCCATCTTTCTTGGAAGTCCACTTTAAATATTGAAAGGCCACAACAAGGTCTCCCCAAGAACCTTCGCTTCTCTAGGCTGAACAACCCCAACTCTCTCAGTCTTTCTTCACAGCAGAGTTGTTCCAGCCCCCGATCATCTTTGTGGCCAAGAGGTTCATGTTGTTCTTGTACTGGAGATCCCAGAGCTGGACACAGTACTCTAGGTGGGGTCTCATAAGAATTAAGTAGAGGGGGAGAATCACCTCCCTCGACCTGCTGGCCATGCTTCTTTTGATGCAGTCCAGGATATGGTTGGCTTTCTGGGCTGCAAGCACACATTGCTGGGTCGTGTTGAGCTTCTCATTAACCAGCGTCCCTGTGTCCTTCTCCTCAGGGCTGCTCTTAAACCATTCATCGCTCAGCCTGTACTGATACTGGGCATTGCCCTGATACAGATGCAGGACCTTGCACTTTGCCACGTTGACATTCATGAGGTTCACATGGTCCCACTCCTCAAGCCTGTCAAGGTCCCTCTAGATGGCATACCTTCCCTCAAGTGTATCAGCTACACTACTCAGCTTGGTGTCATCTGCAAACTAGACACAAACTTGACTCAATCCCATTAATAATGATATTGAACACAACCAGTCCCAATACGAAGCCCTGAGGGACACCATTTGTTACTGATCTCCATTTGGGCATTGAGCCCTTGAATATAACTCTTTGGATGCAGCCATCCAGCCTATTCCTTATCCATCAAACCGACCTCTTTCCAATTTAGCCACATGGACGTTGCATGGGGAATTTGTTCCCTTGTTATAGGAGCAACTTGCCTGTAGTATGCTAGGTCAAGCCATGTTATCTGCTGGGAACCAGTTATTACATAAAAAAGTTTTTTGCCAAAGACTGAATCTTAACAGAAGGCACTGCAACAGTCACCACTGCCTTTAATACATTTTCAAAATGAAAAGAATATGTCAAAAGTATAATTATTGGGTTTTGAGTTATTAGTGAGACAGACAACCAAAAAGGGAAATTTTGACTCCCTAGGTAAGAAAGGCATTTTAAAAATCATCTGTCTGTCTGTCTGTCTGTCTGTCTGTCTATCTATCTATCTATCTATCTATCTATCTATCTATCTATCTATCCATCCCCTGCCATGGGTGAATTCTAGGTTGTTAGTACAGAACACTGAGTACAACGTGAGTACAGAGTTTCATGAAGGAGCTTTTTGTAACATAAATCTTGAGATCATCTTAAAAGAAGGTGAAATATATATAACTTTTTTTTCAAACTGTGAAAACTCTTCTTCCCCTTCAGATGGGAGCTAAATCTTTAACAAAACATTCCCCACAGGCAGCACTGTGAATCAGCACTATTTCCTTTCGCCTACACAACCAGTAAATTCTGCTGTCAACTCCTAAGGAAGGTGGAGGCTTGTACTGAGTTATATCTCCCTCTTTTTGCAAGGAGAAAACCATCCAGCAGGTAATCCAGAGATGTTCTGGGTAACTGAAAGAATGAAAGGAGTACAGAAGAATTATGCTGCACAGTGCATTTGCTGGGAAGGTGGCTACCCATTACTATTCTCCACATGTTTTGACTGACTGAATTCAGCAGAGAAAGAAAGGGAGGATGGGGATCATTACAATTGTGATTTTATGGGGTTTGTTTATGTATTATGTCACAAAATCACACAGACCATTGCTCCTGTAAGCTGTGCTCAGTGCATGTTCTAGAGACTCTCTGAATGCCTCTGTTCACCCAAACTCCCAGCACACAACTCCTGTCAGCCCCATCACATGAATTCTTGTACCACACCACCATGCTGTGTGATAGGATCCACGTTTTGCCACTCCTCTTCCCTGGGTGGGGCACTGGGAAACTTGCAAGGAAATTCTCAATAACTATCAATTGATTTTTCTTCTATAGACAGATTCTTGATTAAAACTACTACCTCGCTGATCAGATATCATAAGCAATGTACTTCCTTCATCTCCTCCTTTTCATTTTGCTAAAAATTGTAAACATTCTGTTCACTGAAGATTTTCTAGATATTTTTTACTGACTGGATACCTCATTCAGGAGCTGCTACACTATAAACAGATAGGAAGCACCATCAAACTGCACACTTTGTTTTACCAGTAAAACTCAAGTTTAAGAAAACAATTTGCAAAGAAAGCTGTAAAGAAAAACCCCACAAAAATGACTACTTGGAGGTATTTACATAATGAGTTTTAACACTGAAATAAGTACTGTAAAAGTAAAAAAAGTATAGAACTAAAATGTAATGGATTTGTTACCCCTTAATTCCAAGGATTCAGTACTTCAGTGAATGATTTTTCAAAAATATTGACAATACAGCATTTCAAAGGCTTGTTTATGAAGAAAAAATCTGATAAATAATCCTTTAGAGAACTAATTAAAGAAAATGGCACCATAAACTGGAATCAAATGATCTGTTGAAGCATTTGTTATCATTGTATCAGTACATTAATCACTGCACCTGTACTTTTCTTATGAAAACTTTCAGTCATTTATTATACCACTGTAATCCATTCATCACATTATCATGGTTCTGCCAGATTTTTCACAATCAAAGGATTATTCAAAGTTGTCAGGCTTTGTTACTGAAGTTCTTGTTGTTGCCCTGCTAGTATCAGTTTCACAAGGTATCAATAAATGAATATTCATCTAAATGGTACATAAATAGAGTTTGCTGCTTATGAGAGCCTTCTATGAATGGAAATCTTTAATTACTTTTGTAGGTATACAAACTACATCTCAAATTTAGGAGATTCATAGTATGTGTCACTCCTGTGGCTACGTGGCTGAGCAGACTGAAAAGGAGGCAGGTGCTGCTCCAGTGATCCTTTCTGCTTCTAGCTGGACTCTCTTCAGAACTGTTCTTTCACTACTCATCAGGCACCACCTGCACAGACCTCAAAAGCAGACAGCTAGAGAAAATGATGCAATCCTTGGCATATTGCCCTCTTTTTGATCACACATCTCATAAACCATTTAGTCTTTTAATTCGTATATTTACAACTTATTCTGACACCAGGAATATTTGCCAGACTATCCACATGAGATTAACAGAAGATACATACTGTAACACAATTAACAGAACAGAAGCTGTAACCCAGAACTTCTTGCTATCTAATTTGTCTCCCCTCACCCATAAGCTTTTCTGTTATGCTCCTCCCTCCTGGTTTCTCTCTCTCAGGTTTAGTGAAAGCCTCAAGGACTATGAAAAAAGCAAATTTTTCCCACTAGGAAGTATGAAAATACAACTTACTTCCTTCCCCTGCCCCTTACAAAGCCTTCCCTTTGTGTGAGTGTTATCATTGAGCTTCCGCATAAAGAGATGGCAGCCTTCATACTACATCCTATTCCTCTATTTGAAAGAGGAGAAACTTCGTATTTTAAATATTTATATTTTATATTTTGAAAGATGATGTAAAGTTCAGGTGCTGCAGAACACATTTAACACTGTAAACTCTATGCAGAGAGAAGTGCCTAAGCCCTAACACTAGCTAAGCCTGTAATTTTCTCCTAAGATTGTCATTTCCTTGTAAGGTACACGACTCCTCATGCACTGCGAAGAGGCCTGAAACCTAACTCAGGGCTTTGTATTCTGTGATGGTAGTGAAGTACTTCCAGCTATGATCACTAAGTCCATCTGTGAATTCCGCTCTGAAGCTGGAGACCATCCCTCTGTCCCACCGCATTAGTCAAGTTGCAGAAAGCATTTCAAGTAGAAATATTAAGTTAAAAAAGGCCGGAGCTTCACATTCAGTACAGTTTTATCTAGTATCTTAAGGCACTTGTGGAATAACACAACCCCTATTAAACAGCACCAAAGCACTTTCTTCAGCAGATAGTAAGAAAGAATGTAAGAGAAGAGATGCTGTCATCTACATCATACAAGTGTACAGTTCCGGCATTAAAAAAAAAAAACCAAACCCAATTTTCTCATTTGCAATATGTTAGATGTCCATTTAAATACTCTTTTGAAACAAAATGTCATGGGTTCAGATAATTACCTTTAATTAATAAACTATAATATGAACAGCATTGCAAGGTGGACAGTAACAAGGACAAGACTGTTTCTACTGCAAGTATGTTGCTGCAGTAATTCTGTTCAAACTGCACGGCATTGAATATGTCATCATTCAACATTTTAGGATAGCTGTCAATAATTAAATAAATGAAGCATACAAAGGAATGGATGCATATTAGCACATCATAAAGAAAAGTTAGAAATAAGTAATGTCTGTTTTCTGCCTGATCATAAACTTCACGGTCTTCTGATCAGTGCTTAATTCTGATTGTGAGTCGAATGTATTTCTCCAGTTCTTAAATGCTTTTACTCTACAGATTAATCATGCATACAGAAGACATTGAAAGTTACAAATGTGACAACAAAATGGGAAATAGAATAATAATATATAAAAATATAANCTTAAACAATCTTTAGTGCAGGTATATATAAACAGAATCTGTAATGCCCATCAGTCTGAGTCACAGAAATTTCCATTTCAAGATAGTTGCTTCTAAATCAAATAGAGCAAATCCACAACAATTCTGTACCTAATGATAAGGTAGTCTAAACGAGAGAGGAAGACAGAACTCTTAAGACTATTAATGCCATTACTATTCCCTCTCCAGAAGGAACCTGCTTATGATGTTGCACTCTTCTTGTAACACCACTATAAATCTCTTTATCTCATGCTTGTTTAGATTTTTGTTTTGTTAATCTTGGACTACAGAATATAAAAGCATTTTAGACAAATCCAGTTACAGAAATCAGTGCTTGAAGACACTTGTTTGTTATCTTAATCATATACCTTATTTCCAAATGGGATTACTTAAGAAACCCAGAAACTTGACCATATTCTACTTCATTTATGTCTTCTGGAGGGGACACTAAATTACATGAATGCTATACTTCTTAGCCAAGCACAGTAACTGACTTGGCTCAGCTCACATAAAGCTTCAGTGCCTCGTGGGACGTAACCCCTTATCAGACATGAGGAGCTACTTGGCAAAAGCATGCTTTTGAGATTCTCTTCGGAAGAATACCAGGGAAATGACAAGATTACTAAAGGATAGGAAGCAAGTGCTTCAAGGTGGACACTTCCTGGGAGGAAAGGGAAAGACAAGCAAGAACCCTACTGAGACTGTCCCATTTAGTACATGGTTGTTTCCACAGCAGGCAAAGGGGTTCATTGTTCCCCAGCTGGTAAAGGCATTACTATCTTCTGAAGCCAAATCCTCTCACCTATTTTGTTCAATGTTGTTACTGTTCCCTGCTTATTCTACCTCGTTAGTAGAGTGACAGTGTGTAGTGAGGGCTGGCTGCTCCCTAGGGCTGAGCAGCCATGGGAGACCCCTGGCCAGCAGAGGTGAGGCTCACCAGCCAGGACCCATTACAGTGCCCTCAGCAAGGGAGCAGGACAGGCCAGGGGGGCAGCCCCAAGTTCAGATCAGCTAAGTCTGTGGTGATAAAACAGGTCTGGGGTCAAGGTGGGAAGTCAGCGTGTAGGTTGGGGTCAGGGTGAAGGTCAGTGAGGGGAACCAGCGTCAGGCACTGCCCCGCGACCGGTGGGCAGGTTCATAGTGAGGAGGCAGTGCCATGGTCAGTCCAGAAGCCAGGCGGGGGTCAGTGTCCAGGACCAGATGAACGGGGCGTGTGGCCAGGCACAGGCAGGGCTGCGAGGCAGCAGGAGCTGGGGCTCAGGTGGGGCTGAGCAGCAAACCTCAGCCGAGAGTGACTCCCACAGGCCAGGGTTCAGCCCTGCCTGGAAGCCTCACCCCAAGAGGGTGAAGCTCCAGTTGAAGGCTGGACAGAGCAGCCCTCAGATGCATTATTGTATGTTGGTTCCAAGCCCTGGCTTGGAGTGGGGATGCTCTCAGGGTCCTTACTGAGCTAGCTGTTGACATGTTTGGAGTCCTATCACGATATCTAACCTTTGAAGATACTGCTAGAATAACTGTTGCCCAAATACTGAACAAGCTGTCAAGTAGGCAATTCACATAGTGGAGAACTTGGTCAGCCTCAACACTGCTACCCCCCACCCAGTGCTCAGGTAGTAGCTAACAGCCGTCATACTGAGGGTTTATATAAACAACAGTTTGGTAGTGCGTACCTTTCCAGACTTTCTGAGGCTATCCAGGATACTTGTTTCTTTTCAACAAACATTTTCAAAGAGGAGAGTTATTTTGAGAGTTAACTGTAACTTGCAAAAAAATCCCCAAACAAACCAGTAATTAAAGAAATCAAACCTTAAACTGTGAAAAACAATACTTCAAAAATAATCAGAAATTTATCTTTTTATTTGTAAAATAAAGTATTCTGGTTATGAGAAGACGTTAGTAAGTTTCATGGGTCCCTGGATCATTGTAACTTTCAAGCCTTGGGTAATCAGCAGGGAATCAATCATGCAGGGTCCTTTCAGTGGAGATGCAGGTACTGGAGTTGTGTGTAATGCCACTGAGGCCACACTATGAACAGCAGATGGTCTCTGTACAAGATGCAATCTTATTTAACTTTTTCTGAGGTACAAGACTGAAATGCTATCACTCATCCTAAATTTCTTCCAAACATGTAAGCTCAAGTCTGAGATGTGCAGAAACCACATCAAAGAAACTATTATTATGCCAGGAAATTATTATGCCAGGAAGAAGGCTTACAAATTAATTGCAATAAGCTATAACAGCTTTCAATAAAATGGAAAGCATAACCCATAATGAATACTTAGTGTTCAAATTCCCCTAGCATTATTTTTCTCTAGTTTTTGGTAACAATTTCAATCATGAAGAAGTCTAAAATGGTGCTTTTTCAAATTAACAACCAGCAGTAAGGCAATTAGATACTAAGACTTTCAAAAACAGACACTTTGGGAATTAGATATGAACTTATGAGCCTCAGCTTAAACACTTGGTTTTAAAAATCTTACCATTTCTAATAGGAGAGAGAAAAAGGGAGAAAAAGAAAATGCCACCTGTGCTTCTATTCAGTTTCAGAGTACCATCAAACAAAAACAAGATTCTTAACCAGACTCCAAAACAAGATTTGTAAATGAGGAAGAGTGAGCAAATCCTGATCAGGTTCCATGACAGTATGAAAAAGTAAGACTTCTATATTATCATCACTGTTATTTACTTATCTCATGTTCTCTGTCACATTATTTACTGCAGCTAGTTCAGACCACATAAAAATCATAAAGCTACATGACATCATACTCATGAAGGCAGGATCTATGGCAAATTCTGCCACTGCTTTTCATCAGTAGCTGATGTAATGAAAGCAAAAAAGGTTAAAAACCTCTAGAAATTGTAAACTTTAGTTGATTTAGGGAACATCAAAATGACTCAACCAAAAGCAAAATAATGCTTTGAGAGAACTGAAAACAAGAGACTTCCCAACTTAAGAATCTATCTGAACACAGCACAGGGAATTTACCAATAGCCTAAATATCCCTCCCCTTTCCCCC
>WEKW01007397.1:0-16172 GCA_013389905.1 Sula dactylatra
AAAGTATTCAAGTGCTTTGGAAACAAATACATGCTATAAATTTCACATTGACAATCAGAATAGCAAAAATCTACTACTAGCAAATATTTTCTTATTTCCACAACTGCAGTGTCACACCTTCACAGAATGAACGAGACAGTGAGATTATCTATAGAACTAAACTAAATATGTTGAACTGTGTGAAATATCTGTCCCTATACAATAGCAATACACACGGTAAGAGAGCATACATGTAAAAAGACAGAGCATCAGGACGTTGAAGTTATCTGACCAATTTTTTATTGTAGCTTTGTCTTTTTGTGTGGAATTACAGCCTTAAATAACTGATTTATAGTACTTATGGCTGTGTTGCTGTGAGAGTTACAAAGCCATGATATTTTGCATAGCATGTGGTGGATGCTTGCTGCCCTAAGAGTGATGCTAGCATCACTTACAAATTTGGAAACAGGGCTGTACAATTCAGTCACTTGCATCCTTGATCATCAGAACAAATGAATTAACATCTCTGCTTAAAAGCCTCATCATTTAGGTCAAAATACACTTTGCAAGAGTGATTACCTAAGGCTGATCATGAATTGAAATAAACCAGCATAATCTCATGTTTATGATTCTGTCTTTATTGACTTCAATATTGTCACTCTGATTTACATCAACTGGGAACAAGTTTCACTGTTTCCCAGGTCTAAGCACTGAGATTTTAAGACAGTTTCTGGGGATACAAATCTTAAACATAGTTTTGAACCTTAAAATGAACTTTCTTTTGCTTTCTGGGGTTTCTTATTCTGCACAGAAATTGCACAGTTTACAAATGAAAATGCAGCATATTACCTGTTTACGTATGTTCCCATGTGATCTGAGAACCAAACCTGATATTTTTCATCCCATCCATCTTTCAAGTAGGAGGGAACCTTCAGCTACATGATGCCTAACTTATAGTTACACAACATTTGTTTTCAACATATGTCCCTGGTGAAACTTGTGCAAACGCTCTGCTGCCTTCTGACAACAGGTGCATGTCAGGAAGACAGTTCACCTTGATGACCAGAGCATGGAGTTACTTTGCAGCTTTGACAATTACAAAACTACCTCTTTTTTATGCAAAAAGACCAATTTGTCTAGAAAACAGTAAGACGTGACAATTGCTGAACACTCCTATGCTGTTTTTGCAAACTACTTTTCAACTACATCCTGTCCGATACAGGATATACACAACTGAAGATTTGGTTGCTCTTCAGTGATTTATACTGTCATTTTTCCAGGCCAGAAGAATGACTTGTTTCATCAGACATTAAAAATTTGCCATATCATTCCCTTTAGCCAAGAATATTTTAAAGAAGTATTTACTACTCAAAAGAATGCTATTGAAGTTACAAATACTTGTTCAGAGTGTTGCTATGTTTTCTGCAATAAGGTACACCATAACATTATGTTAAAATCTTTTAAATACTTGTCTTTTAGCTGCTGCAATAGCTTTGCTCTAGGGTTATATAACACCACTGACATAGCAGAGGTATTAGGAAACTTTACTTTTTACAGCAGTCAGTATTTAAATCTTTTCAATTTTAAATCAGTGCATTATTTAAACTACATTAACTGTTAAGTCAGTTCATACCTTGAACTTATGCCAGTATTTAACTGTATTACATTTTCAATACTGGAGGTAAAGTGACTTTTTATTTTGGTTGGAAATGTAGTCCTTGCAAAGAATCATTTCTAACGAAGCTCTAAATTTTTCAGTATTTATTTGGACTAAGAAAAAAATAGAAGATATTTTAACTACTAAGTAAAATGCAGTTGATTTTTAAGAATTTATTTAAAGGATATTTGCTACATAAACCATTTTTTAAAAATAATTTCTCAAAAGATACTATTACTTTCCAGTGATTTCCAGTTTCTCATTATCCCTATGTAAGCCATTTCAACCCAGTATCACTTCAGACTGCAAAAACATTCAAACTATGTTAAAAATAAGGTGGACATTAGCATATGTCTCAGGAGCACTGTTTAACCTTAATAACTAAGGTGTTTATTGAACCTGTGATCACACTGTAGGGGTATATCTGTACATTTGTTCCAATAAGATAAGATTCAACACCTGTGGCAGTGCAATTTGAAATTTGTTTTCTAAATTTCCCTTTCTCAAGCAAGGACAAACTCTCTTCTGCTGCACAAACACAGAAATACAACAGTTATCAGTGGATTTTCAGTATGTAATGTACTTTCTGAAGGAACACTCCCAAATCAGCACAATTCTCCCAATAGGAGAGATGTAGCTAGATATTGTAAAAGACTAAGTGTAAAAGCCCCTAGAAATATCACCTCCCACCAAAAAAAAAAAAAAAAAAAACCAAACCAAAAAAACCCCCAACCACACAAAAGTGTATAGGAACAAAACTGGAGTGCCTGGAGTGGGATTGATCTCACCTATACCTAACTAATAAACTCTCCTACAGCAGAATCCAGCTAATCAAAATTAGACTTTCGCAAGTAGATCAAAACTAATTCCACTTAAGGAGTGCCTGTTTTTTCCCACTGAGTGTAAAGAGACAATACCTGCACTACTGAATAAAACAAGGTCACAGAGAGTCCTCTGGCCTGCAAGCCAAGTAGCATACAGGTTGGCACACTGCATGGCTCTAGCTATTGGTTTCCTTTGGATCTCCTTGTTATCTTGGTGATTCTTATACTTTACTGCTCTTTGTAGGGTGTGGTTTTTTCATTTCAAACTGTCTGATATAGCACTGTGGCTCTGCCTACTATAGTGACATTTTTATAGCATGAAACTGAGGAATTTTTTTTCTGCAAGTGCCAGAAGGCAGCATGAGGGCAGCATGAGGGCAGCATGAGGACATTACAGGCATTGCTGTGGGGCTCAGGAGCTGTGTAGGTTACAGAGAGCGAGGTCTGGTGCAGTCCTTTGCATATCCCATATTGGGAATGGCCCCTCAGATATCCTCCACAACCAACTCTTGGACACTATCTTGCAAAGAAAGGACTAGGTGGCACAGGCCAAAGCCAAACCAGGAATGTGTGGTAAGGATGAGCAGCGCTCCAGTTCTCAAGCCCACCCTATGGCCATGCTTTATTAAGCAGTACAGACAAAGCCAGTGACTAGGTAAAGAGTAGATACCTGGTTAAATCTAGACACCTGGTTAAATCTGATGGCTCAATGAAAAACAGAAGCAGGAAGAAGAACCTCTCTAAGAAAGAACTAAATATGGGATGCATGAAGAGAAAGAGTGAAATAAAAAGGCAGAGATATTTAGGAAAACATATGCAAAGCCAATAAATCAACTCACAATATTAATCAGACTCTCTAAATCAATTTGTCTGTTCTATGAGAGTCTCACATGTGGAATAGATAATAAAGATGAGTGCAACCAAGCCATTTACTTGAAAATGACACAGGGTCTACCTGTGCACTGTCACTAGCACTTGTAATGGTTTGAAATGCAGACAATGGTTTGGATCAGACCTTATTATTTCTTATACATACTGAGGCTGTCCTATCCTCAGTTTTTATTGTTTCAAGTGGCTAGTTAAGTGAGTGTAACATATCAAAGTTTTTCCTGCTCTTCATCCCAAAAAATCTGGAAACAGATATGAGATTATAGACTGTTGTCCCTCTTTGGTTAAATGGAAATCCTTCCAGATGGGGCAACTTTTCTGAAAAAATAATTGATCTGGTTTTGGGTTGTTTTTTTATTTTTTTCTGGTTTACACAGCAATAAGAATCTTGCAGGTGGAACACAACTGCCTGCATATTTTCAAACATGAAGAATTAAGACCCTAAATATATTAAAAGCCAAAACTATATGAAGAAATAATAAATTAGAGATTATTTTTATTTTCAGCCTTAAGCATTGCTGGCCTGCTTTCTCAGGAGTTCCCTTCTCTGTTACCATCAGTCATAGACCTGTGCACAGCAGGCTTACAGACCTCTGTATATAAATCCCAATAAAAGTCAGAAAAGTACAAATTCTCAAGACAAGAGCAGTTTAAAAACTTGTTTTTTAACATGAAATACCAATGCTTCTGTGGTGTCCATGCTGTTAATTTCTTCAAAAGATCCTGACATACTGAGAGGATGTGAGAACTGTGCACAGACTGCCACAGTGAAATACACAAATGGGCACCTCACAGAATTCATGGGCTTGCATACATATGCATGGGTACACACATCGCTCTACCTGTCTGTCTGTCTGCCTGTCATCTATCCATCCCCAGACTCTAAACAAATGATCTGCTCAACTCTCTCCAATCACACTTAATTACTGTTTTTATTTATTAGTTTTATAGTGCTGATACTATGCTGGGTAGATCAATTTTTAAAAGACTTCGTAGTGGCACTTCAGAGATATTAAATACTCTCTATTCAATGTTAACAATCACCTTTTACTATGTCCTCATAGCTGAAGTCTTGATTGCTAGTTTCAAAACAATGCACAGTTAAATTCAAATCAAACGTTGAAATGACAAAGTAGAAATTGATCTAGAAACCTCGCAAATGCCACTTCATATTGACTAAACAGCACAGGGGTAACCCTTCTGATGTGCACAATCAAAGGCAGTGGACATGATATCAGCTATATAAAATGTCACATTCTGAGCATGCCAGCTTGATAAGCCCACCTTTCAATTTTCAACAATTTGTTTATTTAGTAACCTTCAAAGCTGGTGTAAGAAAAAAGTCTCTTTAATTTAACGGAGGGTTACTTGTTCCATCATCTCTATCAAAAATTTTTCATGGCTGTCAGGGCAGCTACTCATTTGGGAGTATATTTGGGAGTACTCATTTGGGAGCAATATTTGCAGGTCTAAAAATTTATGAAAGTCAAATGACCTTCCAGAATCATAAGGTAGTAACTCCTTTTTTTGTAGGATTACCTAACTGAACATGAAGCATCTGGCAAGCGTCAGGACTGGTAAAGGAAATGGAACAAGTTTCATCAAGGAAAAGAGAAATGCTCCTTAAATCCTGATACGGGCTCTGATGGCATAACGTGTTTTGGAACTGAGTTTGGTGCTACCCTTTTGAAAGTCACATCTGAGAGCTTTACACCTTTTGGCAAGTTGGTTCATTTTCATGCAAGGTTTCAGTCCTTAAAAATAACAGCAAAATAAATTTAATTCATTTATGTGTATAATGCCATACACAATGGTGTGTGTATGGACAGAATTTCCTGGTTTAGACACACAACAGCTCACATACTCTGTTTGGAAAAGAACTTTATGGTGTATTTGAGTGTAAAGCAGAGGTGTATGTGTTTCCCTAAAATGGAGAAGAATTTACTGACATGCTTCCACTTAAATTACTTCTAATTGAACTTCAGAGTCTGCTTTACTTTAAGCACCTTTGCATATGCTTTCCTCAGTGGGAATATTTTTCGTAATCAGGATATGTGTAAATACTATAAATACTATGCTTCCAGCTGGTATGTAAAATGGTCATCTTCTAATATAAACTTTTAACTTCTTAAAATGTGTCCTTTCCACAAAGTTATTGCAGGTAGTTAATAAACATATTCTGCAAGTTGAGCTGTGTGTAAAAGATGAGTTTATGACTTCCCATCTATTCCATTAATCCCCAATTACTCAAAATTTTCCCAGTCTCAGTGAGAGAAACATTAATATCTCTGGGAAATAATGATTTCTGTCCTTTCAAGTACACTCACCATGTTCAGAAGGTTACAAAACGGTATTAAAGAACCTGTGCTTAAGAATGAATAATTTTCCTGGATTACATTCTCATTACAGAATGTTCAGAAACTCTTTTACCTTAAGCCTAGCAGCAAACCACTGCATGCTTTTGAATACATTTTCACAGACAAAAATACCTCAGCTTCAGCTATTAGAATATTAACAGCATAAGATTAACATTTTTGAATATAAATTCTAATAATAACGAGAAACGTTTTTTCCTAAACTTGCCCTATTTTAATAAAATAGTTCACGAAAACAGTAATATCTACAGCATAAAGAAAAATAATTATGTAATGAACCTAGAAAGAATTTTACTTGTGTTGCACTGTGCATACAGTGGATGGACCCAGTAAATTATTATTTATCTAACAAATGAACTCTTGAAAAATAGGTGTTTGGTTTTTTGATTGTTGATGAGAGACAATTCTGGTAGTGTCATTCACAAACAAGTCCGTGTAATGTTCAAAGCCTGGAAAATATAGTAGGAATGAAAATATTTTAGTGTTAAAAATATTGTTAGGTGCTGAACCGCTCAGAACATTTAAAGGAAACACTAAAAATAACTAGGGTTTCCTAGGCATAGATGACCTGTCTTTTTTAAAAACCAAACATTTGAAGTTTTGAAGACAAACACAATAGACATCAATAATGACAGCTCATTGTCCCACATTTGGTGAACCACCCTGATTATACTTAGCTCTTTCGATGCCTAAAGAGGAGGTAAACACTGAAGAATTTTTTACTCGGGTTATGTGAGAAATTGTTCTGCTAATTAACATTTACCTGTAAATGTTCCACATCTAACAACAACAAGCCCTGTTATTTTGAGTTAGACCTCTCACATGTTTGGTTCAGACAAGGCCATGGAAACAAAAGCAATTTTATGACAGTGTAACTTTAAATTCCCAATCATATTTTTCTCAAGACAGAAATAATACAATTTTTGTCCTAAAATTTTTCTCGCTCTCCCCATAAACACTTTTGATCCTTATGTGGACCTGGCCTTTGACACCTCTAACTTTTTACTCTCTGTAGTGATCTTTCTACCAGTTTCTTCTGACTTTTCCTCCACTTTGTGCCTCACAGTGAAGAACAAACCAAAGGCTTGGAGAGTGTGCGTTAGGTAAATTTGCAGAATATAAAGCAATGAGACATGAAGTCTTCTGTTATTTCTACAAAATGATTGTAGAGAACAACACATGTAAATCTTCAGATATCACATCAATTTTCATTCTTCCTGTCTATAAAGGCTTATTTTAAACAAATCCAGCCCTTCTAAAATTAAACACATCTTCCTTTAAAATTAATAGAATATAAATGTCCTTCAGGCTTTTCTGAAAAAACCCCACCTTAGTCCGTATCCAGTTTTACAGTTCCTAAATCACAATGAAACAATGCAAAATTAACATTCCTAAATAAAACTTCAGTCTAGCTGGAGAGATATTACAATACCAGAACACTGTATTCTTTTTAAAAAAATACTATTTCTGTATGTAAAATGTATTTCTTTTATATCACCCTTCATATTAGTAGCGTATTAATAACAAATTCTCAGCACAGTGATGGGCACCATGCACATGTATGTAGGAAGTACATATATATACATTATCTGTAGTAAACTTCATAATTCCAGTGGTAGATTATTATCACACATTACACTACAGTTCATAGGTGGAGTCTGCTCCCCGAGCTGCATTTTTAGGGGTAACGAAGAAGGTACCCAAAGGGTTCCTTTCTGGCAAAAATTTCCCTTTGTCTACAGTTGTTCTATAGCCTTGCAAATGCATGCTTGCACACAAAACTGATTTATTCAAGTGTTTTCCCTGCTGGTGGAAATACAGTTTGAGGCCCCATGATACCCAGCTGCAGGGTGGACACAGGGTGCCCTCGCAGCTGTCTCTGTCTTTGTGCATGGTGGGTGCCAGGGAGCAGCAAAGGGTGCAAATACCACTTCAAGCAAAGACGTAAGTGTATGGTTCTGGGGTTAAAAGGGCAAACTGAATCCCAGGCCTTCCCTCCAGGGTCCAAGGTGTTTAACAGAAAAGTAAATCTGTGCTTCCAAATAATAAACCACAAAGAGGATATTTCTTCATGACGACTTTCTCATAGTCCATCCTGATTCACAAGGAAGACAACGTAAAGTATGAGTGCACCATAGCAACAGTTTTCATGTATAAATGAAAAGTGAGCAAATAACTTAAAAGACAACCTGATGAAGATATTTATTTACAGCTATTAACATTTTTCTCTTCATAGACAGAATAAACCTACTTTATCCTAACTCCTCATTTAAACATTTTAAAATAAGGTCTTTTGACCTTTACCTATCACACAGAGACTGGTGACATCTTCCTAAAACAGAAATAATAAAGCAATTCAACTCAAGCACAACTGAAGTAGGGGGTAAAAAGCAAAGCAAAGCAGGGGACTCAGCTATCTATCTTTATTATTACTGTTAAAATCCCTGTGGAAACTTAAAAAGAACTCAATGAGCATAAACTGATATACAGATTTATGCAAACTCCTTTTATATGATTTTAGACATTTATACATCTACTTGTGCACTTGCACATACTTTAAGATTTTCTTTTAAGTGAAAAAAAAATTAGGAATTATTCAGAGAACCAACAATGATCATTTGGTACTTTTTTTTCTTGAGAGATATTAAAATAAGGATGGAAAATATCACCACATTCCACATTTACTAGTGGTGTGCCCAGCCCTTTTTTCCTCTGTGGACATGGGAAGAAATAAACAGAAGAAGGGGAAAATAATATGGTAAATGCACAGACATAAAAATCATAATTGTGAAGCTGGAAAGTTTATCAACTTCCCACTCATATAAAATAATTTCAGTTCCTGTGCAATTTCAGTAAATACGTACTAGGAAGTTTATTTACTCTCAAAGCATTGTTCTCATTTAAAATGACCAAGTTATTTAAAAATGTAACTTCATTTTGTATTTATCTGCAAATAAAGTTCATCTTTTTAAGCTGTCATATGTACATGCATCATGTTCTTGGACATTTATGGAAAAAAATTTGCATGTTTCAAGTAAGAAGCCTTATTTTTTAATTTTTTTTTTAATTTTTTTTGGTGGTAGTTTTATCTGCTTTTGTACATTCCATAATTCTCTCTGATTTCTTCGCAGAAGCTATCGGTCTCCTCTTCCTTCCGAATCTACGCAACTAAGTTTGAGCCGGTTAAACACCTCACATATTCTTTAAATAGATTTCCTAGCATTTCTCAACAACAAACTCATCTGCAACCATGATCCCATTTTTCTTAACCTGTCCAGCTTTCTTTGAGGTTCTACCCATTTCTTTTTTTCTTAAATAACCTTAATAATTTTGTATCACCTTCAAATATGGAAATTTTTCTTCTAAATTACTAGTCAGAAATCACTGAGCTTACTTGTGAATCTTGTCAGCCTGCTGCTTAAAGCCACTTGTGAAGGACTTCATAGTATTATTCAAAGTGAAAATGGATTATGCAGTCAAGTTTGTCTTCATCCACCACTTTAATCTATTAAAGGTCTTTAAACAAGAAATGAGAGAATGTTTGGTTTTGTTTTTCTCCTGACACTACTGATAGCTCTCCATAGTATAATGTTTATCTTTTTCATAATTTCACTCTCCATTAGCATTTCAACTATTGGACTGGTGCTTAATTAAGATTCACTAATCTATTCCCAGAAAAAATATACAAGGTCCATATATAAAATTTTATGAAGGAAATCTGTTTTGACATAGAAAAGACCTACATACATATAAAATAGGAAAAGGAATATACTGTGTTATGGTTAGTCAGCTCTGGAAGGTGTTTATTTTGTGGGCTCATGCTTTGTCTAGTGAAATGTAAAGAATGGCAATAAGTCATTTCAGTCACGGCACTAAGCTAGGCATAAGTATGTATGCAGTAACATAAGGATATAAAGCAAAAGAGTGACACCTGAAAAAAATATTGCCTGAGCAGTCAGAGCTAGGCATCTACCATCCTAGGCACATTTTAAGGAAAGTTTACACAGCCTTCCCCTCATTGTTTTCCTCCTAATTTCAAAACTTTTTTTTCAATACAATGCTTTTTAATTGTTAATACTGAATGTTAAAACACTTTTGTGTTACTCAGAAGTGATATATAGTGCTGATGCTTAGCACTGTGGTTTAAAGAGTAATATTAATAGTGTGCTAAGATTCACTGGAGCTCTAATGTTAGCTTTACACAGTTAAAAAGAAGTGTATATTTTTACATGCATTTTGAAGGTTTTGCCAAAACCCCACCATTCTGCATCAATGATGAATCCAGTGTTCTCATTCCCAGAGAGACTTATTTACCTCTAAATGTCTGGGGGCTGTTTCTGGTCCAGCTGACACAGACGTAAGTGAGAAGACATTTAGTATGTCATCATAAATTAAGTTAATGAATCTGGTGTACCTTCCTTTGTTACCTTTGATAAGCAAATGAACACTATTAACAGCAAAATCACAGGTGAAGGGGAAAATATCTAAATGTTCTCTAAGAAGGTAATTCACATTTACATTATTATGACTTTTATAGATGCCTGTAAAACTGACACCTCAGCTCTACTGAAAGAAAAAGAACCATTCTCTTCCTCATGCCTGCAACTAGGCTACATTTTTAGATTTTCAAAACCAAACTTTGCCTTTCTGTTTATATGCATATACTTATATGTAGATGTATGAACACATTTGAGTCGTGGTCTTTGTGATATGCTCCAGGAAGTAACCCTTCCTCTAACTAAATGAGTCCTGAATGATTCAAGCCCATCCTGCTCTTTCTAAATTAGTCTGGATGCATCTTCAGGCTATATGTAATTTGGATGTAATAGGTATTTCACAAACCTTTTCAACATATTCAGCACACCATACATAGCATACCTCTTGCTGTGTGACACCAGCTGTCATCATGGGCTTAACAGAGGTCACTTTAATTTTAGGGTATGAAACATTGTAGTAGTATTTTTACAATTCTTTAAAAATTAATATTTCTATATGAAATGGGCAAGCTAAATGGCTTCCTTGGTGCCTGTCACATTTTTGATTCAATGGCAGGAAATTGAAAGTATGTGCTGTGTGCTGAAAGGCATGGCAACCTTCCCGCCTGTTGGAGCAGTCCTTGGTCCAGTCTGCACAGAGCCCCTCCTGACTCTTATCTGCAGACAGACACAGCCGGTCCACTCCAAAAGGGATTCCAGGAGTGATTCTGCATGCATGAAGTGTGAACAATCAGGAAGAGCAGGTTTCTGGACTGAAAAATTGAATGATTCAAACTGACAGTGTAGGTGCAGCCTTTGTGAGAGCAGCATAAATCCGTAGCACTGGCATAACAGACTCCTTTCATCACACATCACCTCCCATCCAGGCTTGAAGGCAGGCTATAACATGTGACTTCAATGAGAATCAAAATGGTGTAAAGTTCTCCTCAAGACTTCATTAGAATATGCATTATAAATGTATATATTTAGCTATCATTGTCTTGCTGTTTGCAATAATTACAAGATCGTCTATGGAATCTATAGTGATAGACACAATATCTGAAAATTACCTGGCTTTCTTTTAAAAATATGGTGTTATAAATATAGTTACAAAAATATTTTACATTTATCCATCTTATAAATGAGGGTTAATATTTAATTTCTATCAAAGTTTTATTCTATGAGTTATGGTTGTTCAAGGTACATCAATGTCCACAGCAGTCAGGATTTTACACCTTTCTAAATGCTTTCCTCTCAGAAGCAGGATAATGATGAACTGGAACCGTGGAGTAACCGTGAAAAGGAAAGAGGAACTGAGGCATCCTGTGTAGAAATATACACCAACCACTCTGAGCAGCTGAGCAGTGCATACTAAGTAAAAGACAGGAAACTAAAATAAAATATTTTCAACATTTTTGAAATGTTGAAGTGTTTTCACTGTCTGTGTGTAAGCTATTGATACTGCACAGTGAAATGTGTCTTAAGAAAGAAAATATAAGCTTAATTAAATTGTCCTGACAGCTTCTTTAGCTGAGAAGCAGATACAGAGTAGAAAGAGATATTTACACCTCCCATTTTGTCTTGGTCTTCAACAGCTTTATAAACATCTTGGAGCATGCACAAATTTTTGCACATCAAAGTAAATGTAGCATTTAAAAATCACCAGGAATAAAAAAAAAAGCTTTATTCAGGCAAAGAACTGAAAATGTGTTTTGACTCAAAAAATCAATGCAATTAACTGGACTTAAGTGAATATAAAAGCATAAAAACCAAGAAAACAGAGCACACAAAAATAGTGTGGAAGTCACTGAAACATACAAAGATTATCAATGTTTTTGAAAGTTAAGCACTCTAAAGTCTGAAAAGTAGGGTTACCATGAAACTCTGGGAGTACAATATAGTTATTTAACAACAACTTTGAAAACCAAGCAAAAAATATTGTATTGCTTTGATCCAACTGGGACATAGCTTGCTTTGTTTCTATACTCATCTCATGGATCAGAAATGACAGACTTTTGAAGACTTAAGAAATGTTAAATGAAAAAAGAGAAGTGAAATCCTGCCAAAGAAGGCAGCCTGAAATACTTATTTCCTATTCAGTTAAAACCTGAAGAATATCCTTTCTAAAACCACATCTCTGGAATGAAATAACAGAACTATCATTCAGAACAATTTAAAAAAGATTTAAAAGAATTTTAAAATGTCTTCCTGTGATTAAAGTTTAAATTAACTTTCCGATGAGTTGGCAATAGAAACTCTGGGCCCTTTTTATGTTAATTTGGCAAATATAAATCATCTAAGTAGTAAATGTCACTATTTCGTACAGCAACTGGGTGTCTAATGTTGTTCCAACATAGAGAAGCTGAAAAGGTTTCTTTTTGTTTCAAAAGAGCGCAAACATGGATCCTTACCCAAAGATCTTGAATACCATCTAAATCTTTATATTAGCATATTCAGTGGCTCTACTGTTTTTATTTTAGTGCATAGTATAATATGTATGTAATAATAATTAATAACAACAGCAACATGGGTGGGTGGGGTTACAGAAAAGCTAATGGATTCTGGAAGATGCTTAACTTGATTTGAGGGAATCAAGAAGAAAATGTGTCTGATGGAGTTGGGAAATTGAAATCAGATCATTTACCCTGCTCTGTGCAGCAGAACTGGGCTGCTAAGTACAGATACAGAAGGCAATGCTGGCATATTGACAGAGCACCTGGATGGCCTGGGAGCACTGACATCTTTGCATAGGTACCACATCTTGAAGAGTTTATGTTCTGTACTTTGCTGTTACTTACCTGACTGAAAGCAAGTCTATGTAATAGGGAGTATTGTTCCCCAGGCAGTACCGCGAGATAGCTCTTGCACCTGCCATCAAAGCATGGATTATAGAGCCTGTTCAAGTAGGTACAATACATTCATAATTGCCTCCCTCAGATGATAGGAAAGCAGCAAGAGGTAAACTCTATTGAAGTGCCGTGTGTGCACGCGCGTGTGTGTGCACGTATGTGTGTGTGTGTGTGCGCGCGTGTGTGTAACACAATATTTTTGAATTAAAGACCAGATTATGCAAAACTAAATGTCTGTAATGATTTCAGCCTCAGAGAATGCAACAGAACCAAGAAATATTGCTTCTACCAGAATGTGTTGTCCAGTCTGTGTAATGGAAACCATTTCTATACCTTTTTGAATACTAACTGTGATCTCACTTGCATGTATTTGTGAGTCATATTGCTTTAATCAGTTCCAAAGTTCACAGTGAGTATAATGACACAAAAGCTATTTTGTAAATGTATTGTCTCCCAGTGGACGTGAGGAAAACATGGATGAGTAGTATTCAGGAAGCCCTGTAGGTTCCATCACGTAGGAGCTTACTCCTGTTCAAGCAAGGGTGTAAAGCCACCTAGAAATCCTGTGGTAATACCTGTTCATTATTTTTATTTTGTAATCAGCCTGGAAACTCAGTGATTCATCTGTCATGGTCTTCACGTTCTCTGAAACAAAGACCGAGTGGCTGTCATTCCTAAGGTATCCCAAAACCAGGATGTAGAGAAAGTCTGGATGGTTACAGGAAAAGGTCACTGGTTGGTGCTAGGTGGTCACACCAATGGTGGTCACACCAATAAATATATTGCATTGATTTGTCTGACACATGGCACATTTAGTTTTCAGACTTACTCCATTTTCATTTTGATATATGATATTAAAATAATGTAGGACTGATACAATAAATTCTTGCTCCCTGTACCTACTGGGCCTCAGGAAAACCATGGTGTCTTCCTGAATCTGCTTCAGCAGCTGTCTACTCAGCAGGAGAAACAAGCTTCCACATTCCAATAACGGCTAATTACCACTGATGCACTGCCATCTCATTTCAATTGAAATGAGGGAATGGCTGTGGACAATACCCAAATGGGTGTTATCTCTGCCTTTGGGTGAGCATTGCGTGTCCACTGAGTCTCAGCTAAGGACATATCTTTTGCTGAAACTGAGGAGCCTTACCTAGCATGGGTAACAAGGTTTGCCTTTAGATATCTACTTGATGTTTTATGAATGTGTTATCCAATCCCCGCCATGGCTTGATAGTTCTTTTTAATATAAATGTATGTTTTCACTCCCCTAAACCCTGTATCAGGTTTTCATGTTTAATACTTTTCATTTAGTATATTTACTAGCAGCCACATTTTTAGTAGATAGCCTTCTTTTGCAATCTGGAGTGACACACCATCAGTATGTAAAAGTCCATCCTGCACTGTCTTTCTTTTCTAACAGATCCAACATGAAGCAGTCAAAAGTTATTTAGCGATTGACATTGACATAACTTTGCCACAAGCAACCGAAGCAATTACAAGACCTGGGTTGAGTGCAGCTGAAACACCTTGATAAGAAAGCAATGAAAAATGACACATCACACAAACAGAATGGTTTCATCAGCACAACACTAAATCAACATGTATGTTTCTGGCTCTCCCCATTCTTTCAATAATAGAATAATCAAACAGAGAGAAGGACTGATATTCCCAATTTTTCCTGACAGACTGGAAATGAACTAAAATAAAACATGCCTGTGCACTGTCATTTGACTGTATTTTAACCAAGACAGTTTCAATTTAGTGGTCCACATACCACTTCATATTTTAGTCTGGCTTTCTTAGGGTTGATATAAGAAGATAATGTTTGTTGGATTTCTCCTTCATTCCCTAAAAAAATCAATATTTACTATGGCCGTTGAAACCAGGCAGGATATCAGAACAACAACAACAAAAGAAAAAACAAGTTTGGAAAATAGGTTACCTGATGTTCTGTGCCTTGTGCAAGCATATGTCCAGACAGTGGTAAGGGTTAATGAGAACACGATACTCTGGCCACACAGGCAGAAAAGGCATCTTTATACCACAGAATTAGCTGTTTCCCCCTTCCTATTAAAAGAATGAGATCTATCCACAAGAAAGTATTTATTTCTGGGACATTTCGGTTTACAGAATAATTTGGTATTAATTTATTTCTCTTTCCAAGGTTAACCACAAGTCTCATTAGATGAGTAAGCTGATTTTATATTTCTCAGAAGAAATTTAGCATTTCTAATATTTCACTGTAATTTCCCCTTCCTTTTCACTTACAATATCAGCAAAGTCCCTTTGATAATGTTTCCAGATGAAATGTCTTCTTACCCCTCAAATGCTACCACATATGACAATTACAGGAGTTTTTGTGAAGCGGTAAGGTATTCTATTCCAACACAAAAGGCAAGCCTTACTTCTTTCACTATTTCCATCTCTTGCCAGGCAAAAAGATCCTCCTATTTATGCATTTCTATTACTGTGTCATTATGCAGTGATATATCAGCTACAATAAATAATGAAAACCTTATATTAGAGAAGGTTTCCAAAGCTGTGAGCGGTAGAAGCAATGCAGCATGGCACTTGCAAAGTCATCCTTTCAAGCTGCAAGGATAAAGCCTGATAAATGGAGGAAAATCTAAATAAGTCTACAGAATCTATATACTGAAGATAAGCATTTAAAGAGAGAGTGCAAGAGAGAGGCAAAGAACAGTAAGTGGTTTTAGTAAGAAAAGTGAAAATTTTCCATTTGATTCAATATCGTAAAAATGCTACTACACAAATCTTCATGAAAGAAGCCAAAAACACTGCAAAATATTCTGACACTACAAAGTTCTTCATAACAACATTTTTACATTTTTTTTTCTGTTGAAATCAAGTGCGCAAGTCTTTTAGCTGTTGCAGTAGGAAAGTACGTAGTAAACACTGCACGTATTTTGATAGCTATCTCTAACAAGGTATTTTCCTGCTTACAGAATTATGCTGCTGTATAAAATAAGAAAACCTCCATCCTTCTTACAGGGAGAGCAATACTTCAAATTCAAGAATGCAAGGCTTAGAAAGTGTCATAAATAAAGCTGAATAAGATTTTAAAGACTAATATCTACCTTTAGCAGAAACCAAATGTTGGTTGA
>WEKW01007399.1:0-68637 GCA_013389905.1 Sula dactylatra
TAGGTGTAATTTGATTGTTTTTAATAACGTATGTATGTATGTACAGATACATATATATAATTATTAATTATATATATTTAGAAATATATGTACTATTTCATATATATATTAAAACCCCAGTTGTTAGTTCATCTCTTCTTGCTCTTCATTTGCATGAGCATCCATTCATTTTGGGTTTTCTTTGAAACCTGTTTGCTTTCGCAATAGTAGTGCCCAGCTGGGGGGACGTGTGTGTGCCATTAAGACATACTTTCACTTGCTATTTTTAACCTGTGTCCTTTTTTAGCTTTTCGTGAGTATGTGTGTTATGTCGGGCTGTCGGGGATATGTCTTGCACCACTATTTCCTGGCATAGGAACAGGAGGTGTGCTTGAGAAATTACTTCATTATGACACACAGACATAAACTTAAGCTCAGCTTAGCGGTCAGCATCCAGATGGATGATCAGGGGCGAGCTCTGACCAGATAACACGTCTCTGGTAAAATAAGCACATCTATTAAATGAATCTTGCCTCTAAATGTGAAAATACTTACTGTACTGTGTTTATACCCACAACTTTGAGGACGAATTTCTTCAGAAGATGATTAAGGTCTGCAAATGTGTATGAATATGCAATTTTCACTCAATAGTCAGGCATACGAAATATTGAGAAGGTGCTTTCTGGCTTGAATATTCACAAATGCAGAAAGCCCTCTGACAATTGACCTTTGAAACTGTTGATGGAGGAGTTTTGACTGCATTGATTCAAAAAGGTTGAAGGGGTTATGCTGGAGTGATGATGAACTCAGTTTTCCACACCGTAACCATTATGAACCTTTCCAGTTGATGGGAAAGGGGTTTATTATCCTCCTTCAGAAGTAGGTGACGGAGCAGATGGGGGAGAGGTTCATTTTGGATTTTCCTGGGGATTTTTCTAATTTAAATTGAAATGAGGATGTGATAATTATCATAAACAGTGGCAGAAAATGCATAGGACATAGCTCTGCTGAGGGGTTTTACTCTTCAGAGAACTGAGAATCGGCCCATGCTTTCCTGAGTTACTGGAAGTGCTCAGTTTGAGTTCTGCTTCATCTCCTCTCAGGGTTGCATCTTCCCGAATTTGGATTGCAAAGCTCAGATAATTAATCTTCCTGAATATTTTTGTCATCTTGTTATATGTGCATTCATCATACGTATAGCCTGCCGGGCATTGTGGATTAGATTGAGCTCTGTGCCTTAACTCTGCAAATGCTGGGATTTCCCCCCCCTCCGCTTTAGGACAGAAAAAACGTTTTGTGATGGTATGAGAGATTGAATTTGCTAGTATAAATAACACCTCTCCCTGCCTTTCTCCAAAATACTCTTCAAGGCAAAACATTTGTCTTTTTAAGAGTGCAGCTACACCTTATCTCCTTTAAAAACTATTTACGAGCAATTTTATACTAAAATTTGAAAAAGTTTTGGTTTTGTTTGGGGATATCCCAGTTTATTATGAGAACAATTCTTTGGTTTTCCATTTGTGAGCCATTCAAAAGGTGTTGTTAGAAACAAAATAAGAGTTTTGTGAACATGCAGGAACATGGGGCATCATGGGCGAAATGTTTGCCTGGTAATAGTGGAGGGGTGTGCTTTGAGATGGCTGTTCCAGGCTCTTGAGACATGCTGGGAGCTGTGCTCCTGTTGTCTCTGCTAGAAGGAGGTTTTCTTCTCTGATGTTGTGAGTTTGTTGTCTTTTGTGATCAACAAAATGCATGAAGCCAAAAAGACTTTCCTTCTCTGTCCTTATACTTTCTACTGATGTTATTCAGACAGTGTATTTTACTTTGCAATCCCCACTCGAACAGAAAACCCAAGAAATGTTTACTTTTACACTCTAAGAACATTTTTATAAACTGTTTTTCTTTTTTTTCTCTTTCAGACCTGGGCCTGGATCAGTTTATAGTGAAACGCTATGATGGGAAGGTGAGCACATTAGACTACTAAGTGTGTATTATTCAGTGGCTTTTTTAACCTAGAGTCCTTTAGTTATTACCTGCATGTGGGTGTAAGTTAAATCAAGTATTTGAAGTATTCTCTTCTGAGCTTTTTGTTGTTTAGTAGCATTGCAGTACTTTTTATGTAATGACGAGTGAGATATTTTTTTAAAGGTGTTTTAATGTTTACAGACAAAGTATTACCCCTTCTTATACGCTGGTAGGCCAGGAAATCATAGGTTGTAATCATGTTTCCTTGCCCCTTCTTTATGAGCGTGAGAGTTAGATGAGCTATGCTATTTTGGGGAAAACTCACTTGACCTTTCCCTTCCAGACTCATCTCCAGGTTCCTAAAAGAAGGAGACGCTCTTGTGTTTTTATCTGCATCCTAAGCATGTATTTCCCCTGCCATCAAACACCTTTACTCTATTCCCCTTTTGAACCCTAGGCCCTTCCTACAGCAGTACACAACTGTTCTGGATGTTTGTGCTGTCACGACACGTGTTGGTCAACTGTTGAGCATTCTCTGATCTAGCTTTGCCTGCGTAAGTGGAGCTGTGCACCATCCTTTCTGTTATTATGCAAATCAGAGACCCAATTAACCACACTGTAAATCCCACTGGTATGGAGGAGTATAGTAACGGCAGCTCTGGCCCTAGGACTTGCAGCTCATATCAACTTCTTGATGCAGATAACTGCAGGTTAGTTAATTTTCCATCATATCACCATGGGTGTATAATGGTACTCCAGCTTTCAGCAATATTTTCATTTCACCTGCATCATCTGAAAGTAAAGCTTCTGTTTATTCCTAAGGGAAGTCAGCATCAGATACCTTCATTGCTGAGTGATGTACCTGACACATAATGTCAGGCGTTTCCAGAAAGCCTCGACGCTGAAAAAAATGCGTTCAAAGCTTTATATAAACACAGTGTGGGCTGTACACATACACTTCCCTGTCTTGTTGTGGGTTTAGTAGGGAAAGGTAAAGACAGAAGGTGATGCAACACCTGGGGTCCCTGTCATCAGCAGTGTACAAGTGTTCTGGTTACCCAGGCAGCAGAGCGAGATTTTGCTTGAAAACAGGCAATTGGAAAGTAGTATCTTGACAGTTAGTTTTGATGCATAAAGCTACTAAGCGTGTTGTGAACACTTGTTTTCTTCTCCCCCACCACAAACCCACTGTCTGCTTTTCATGATTTAAAAAAAAAAAAAAAACAACAACAAAAAAAACCCACCATAACAAAAAAATCAAAAAAAGTACATATATTCTTTGCAAAATATCAAATGTTTCTCCCTCTGGTTTATGACAGTCTATTTTCCATCCACTCACTTTCATCATTTTATCCTGTCAAGCTATCACACTTATCCCTTAGGCTTTACATGAACAAGATTTGTTTGTAGGGAAAAAATGCTGAATCCCACGCTATTTTTGCTAATTGTTCTGCTGTTCCTGAGCACTCTGCAGTTGGTTCCTATCACATTGGATAAAAGAGCCAAAGGCAATCCCTTTGCTGAGCAAAACTTTTTGTTACTCTGCCCCTCAGCACCGAGGGCTTGGATTGCAACGCATTTGGAGGTGATGGACACAGTCACCACGCAGGGTTGTTGAAAACTCACAGTTGGTGTTTGAGGTACCGTGCTCAACTGTGCATCGTCATCCATGCTCTTAGGATCTTGCCATTCAGTGTGGTGAGCATTTACACTGGCTGAAGGGTGGAGGACAGATGGCCTTTGCCTTATGCGCTAACCACCTTTCGCTCTGACCTGGAGCAGAATGAAATTGCTTTTTAAGTAACTTAGTTGTCAGTGCTGCACTTGGATGCTTACGTGCTGTGGTTTGGATAGTCTGAAAGTTAGGCAGCAGATTTAGGGTACTGCAGTGGACGATTGATTATTGTTATTTTCTACTGGGACCTAATTTTTCCACAGTGTAGTAACACCCTAGAAGCAGTTTGCTCCATTGAAAATGAAGAAATAGAGGTTCTTGTTTGCTTCGCTGTCTGCTTAAAGACACCTTGGGTCTGGCTAAATCTGGCTGTGGCTATTTAGGGTAGTGGTAATATCCAGGTGAGAGGCTCATTTGAGGAGAGTATAAAAAAAGTTGGCCTTGGCTCTCCCTTGGTAATGAAAGAAGCTGACAGTAGATTGATCTGTCTGAGAGCATCTTGTTCTCATTTTATTGCTTGCTTTGGGTTTCAGTCTAAAAAACAACTGTCTTTACTCAGTCAAGCACCAGCTGAGGTGCTGCAGAGCTGACCTTATTTATTCAAGTCTCACTTGCATAGTAGCACCCGAGGGATGAAACACTTCTGCATCTCTTTTTCCTTGCTGGTTTCTGGCTACGTATTCCTCTTGGGTTATGAAAGTATCCCCTAGCTGGAGATGTTTAAAGTATCAGTGTGAATTTTGAGCATGTATGTTTGAGATCTAAATGCTACAGGATTAGTAAGCAGATTTATGAGCTGCTTCTTCCACAGAACCAATTTTATTTACTTAAAACTACCATCAAAACAACTAATTGGCTGTCGTACGGTGATCAGGACTGGCCTTGCCAACGATTTTGTGCAGTGATGTGCCCCTGTATTGTAATTGTGTCGGGTTTCTGAAGCATCTTGCTGTGCATGTGATTGAATGCTGTGGTGAGAAGACAATACCCTTTTTTTTTTTTTCCCTTCTTCCTGCCCTTCCTTCTTAGTGATTATTTTATAGAGTTGATGGAGAGGGAGGTAAAAGTTATTGCCTTATTAATGGGAACAACACTTGAGTAATTTGAGCCTAAATGCTTTTTTTCCACTCATTGTGAAACCAAAAACCCTGGAGACATTGATCCAGCAAAAACCCTTGGTCAAATCTGTTTGCCAACATGAACCCATAAATCTTTTTTTTGACCTGCTGCTGGGCTGAGTGTGTTGGGAGGCAACTCTGTCCCTGGCTCCATTTTTGTCTTAAGTGTGGTGGTTTCTCCCCCAGGGAAGCAAGCTCTGGAAGTTAGAGGAGAAGAGGCATTGACTGCTTTTTATTCAGAATAGAAAAAAGTATTAATCACTCTGCAAACATTTCTACATGTTGATATTGAGCCGGAACAAAAGGCTGATGTGAGAATAGACACAATCTAATGTGTAGCTCAGGGTGCTGTGGCATGAAGGTGTCCAGACCACAACTGTTCATCTGCTCCATTTCCATTGTGTCTCTTTCCTCTTCTTGCATTTTGGTGGTGGGAAAGCAAATGCTTTTTTAACCCATCTGCAGGAGGAAGATCTCATGTTGTCCCTTCTCTCATCCTACGCTCTGGTTAGGAGGAGCGAAGTGCTATTTAAAGATGTGCTGTTCCCCTGCTGTGTGATGTTCATTAGGGGTTAAGGGCACTTTTGGGAGTGATGTGGAGATGTTCTTTGCACATCTGGTTTTCAAACTGAGGCATTGTGCTGTTTCATTGCTCACTGATTGCATCTTGCTTAGCAAGATGATAGTGACAATTCAGCTCTCACTAAGTAGAAGTATATATCTTAGCACATGTAATGAAGCATAAGCTTCATTAATGTTACTTAAGTTGTAATACAGATTTTGTTTAAAATTTTTTAAAATTGCCCTCTCTGTTTAATTGATTTTTTTGGCTTGTGCATTAATGATTGACAAGCTTAATCTCTCAAAGACAAAAAAAAGAAGCAATGCTGTTAGTGGTATTCCTCCAAAGCGTGAGCTGCATGTCCACCCTGTTCGGAGCAAAATCACGCCCTGTCACCTGGGTCCTTTGGTGTGGTCCCTGTCCTGGTGAGCCAGCACAGGGGAGATCCCAGGTGTCCTGCAGCTGAGCTTTCAGCAGTGCAGCCTAGTGTAAAGGTGGGAGCAGGGGCAGAAAATGGATGTGGTGGGTGCACAGCATCAATCCATCTTTGTGTGGTTGGATGCTCACACCAAAGGTAAGCTGTAGTGCTTTTGAGAGACCTCTAGTCTATTTAGGGGGGGGGGGGAACCACCAAAAAAACAACGAACCCTAGATGGCTTATTAGTTTAATACAGAATACATTTGACTTGCTCTTTTTTTTCTCCTGTGGGGAAAATTTCTTGCTGATGCTTAATACGAACAAAATCCGTTGAGGTACCAGCACCAGCTTACCCTCCTGCTACCATTGCTGCAGTAAGTAATTATAGAGGCTTTCAGTGCCCTCTGATTAAATTTATGAATTAAGTATTTCCTGCCAGCATTTCTATTTACATCTCTGGATGTTTTGGGATGCTTGAGAGTAATGCAGAGCAAAAGCAAAATGAAGGAAAATACTTCAGATTGTTTCTGTGCCTTTTCCTTGCAGGGGATTGCCCCTTTCTGGTTAGCAAGAAGTCAGTCCTTACCAGAGGCAGTAGGGTTGCTTGTAGCCAGGAGAGTCTGCAGACGTTCAATTCCAGTCCTCATCACTTTGCAAAAGGAAAGATAATTTGTACTTAACCGTGTCCACATGTTCTGGCTACTGACTTATATTACAAGTGTGTTTTCTGTTTTATCATGGCAATTTGTGCAAAAATACATGTGGTTTTGTATTGGTTTCTTAGATGTCCTCCATTGAGCATTAAGTGTAGGAAGGGAAGAATCAGGTAAGGGCCAGAAAACATCTGAAACTCAATTCTACTGAGTAATTCAGGTTTGTATGATGGACCAGTACAATGATTAGCTTAAATTACACTGATCTGCCAAGGTCCTGTAACTGGAGGTGTGTGTCCGTTCCTGAGTCAGCTCAGGAAGAATATTTCTTGCCAGATAATTTTAAGAGCATCTCTGGAGCACCGGAGCCTGAAAAAAATGTGCTCAGGAAGGATCCCCATGAAAAGGACTTGGAGGTAGATGGACCATCCTTAGTACAGGCTTTTCTGGTGGATTGAAGGATCTTGCTGCCATGCTTGAAAGAAGGGGAAAAGAGGGCCTTTATTTATGAGCCTGAATTTCTGAGGTCCTTTGTTTCGTGTGTGAGCTAGGGCTGGAGCCTGAGACTTCTACCAGAGTGGCGTCAGCTGCCGTACACCCAAGCTTGCAGCAAGTGAGACAAGGTCAAAATCCTGCTGTCATTCAGTAGCCAATCATTGGATCAGAGCTCTGAGCTCCTGTGATCTTTAAGTGCCTTTGAAACCTTCATTCAAAAGGATGCAACTCTAAATGATACCTTAACAAAAGCAAGCTATCGCGATTCAGTGAAGAGTAGTGGGAAGTGCATGTGCGGTTTACCGAGCCCACTAACTGAGAAGGATACTCAGTGCTTTCTCTAGCTTAGATGCAATGAAAACAGGTGAGTTCTCCTGTAAATCCAACTGTACGTGGTCCTGCTACTGTCTCTTTTAAGAGTGTTTGAAATAAATGAGTCCCCAGCGTCAGCAGTTTGAGCTGTTGAGTCTAGGTTATGGCTTGCTTGGAGATACCTTGAAGCATTCAGCTGTCCTGGTCCATAATCTGTGTAGAACATCTCTGTCTAATTTCAGATTTCCTGCTTTAAATTCTGTGAGCTTCTGATCTTAGTGCAGGTAGTTTTTTACATAATAACAAGGAGGCATCTTCTTACACAGATAATAAACTTAGGATCATCTATACGAAAGTTCCTCTACCATCCCCAAAAGTGTCCGAACAAACTGGCGGGAGATAATACTTGCCTGTGACCCTTTGTGGAAGCCAGCAGAGACGCAGTTTATTGCAGATAATCAGCAAATCTGAACTGAGCTGAGACAATTTTTCTCTTCTTCGCTTTCTTTGCTGACACCAGTGCCTGTGTTTGTGGGTTTCTTTGCTGGCTAGGTTTCTGCTCCCAGCCAAGCTTGGTCCTCCCATTTGCTCTGGTTAGCAGTTTTGCGTTACTTTTGTGTTCCTCACCACTTTTTCCTGCGTGTGGTTCACTGGGACCTGTGCGGACACTGAAATGCGATTTCTTCTCTTGTTTTTAATAAAACCAAATTTTATTAAAAAAACCCAGTTGCTTCTAACACAGGTAAATGAATGATGCACAAGCATCCTGGTGGACACCTGGGTTGCTCTACATCCACGTACAAGACACGCTTCATCCTTCCTTACCTCCTCTACCAAATGCTCATGGTGTATTTCAGTTTTGGCAGAGCTCTATTTGCTGTTATCTTTTTGTACCACTAATTCTGCTGCTCATTTTCACAGGGCTCATTTGGCAGGTACAACTAAAATGCTCTGGTTGCTGTATGTCCTCTTTTATTTTGATTTCTAGGTACCCGGAGGATGTTTCTTCCAGCTACTAATATCTCTGATACTTGTGTCTTTATTCTAATTATGGTTTGGGGTTTTTTTGGTGTAACCAAGCATTCCCTCATTTTCTTCCCTTTTCTAACCCTCTCCCCTTCCACCAGGATTTCTGGCAGGTACAAAGCAGACAGCATGTGCTTTGATTTAGTTTGTGCTTCAGACCTCATAATGTGCACTTTTCATGTAAAAGGGACAGTGTATGCTCACCCCTTCTCCCCGCTCCATTAATAAATAATCCTGAATCCTCTCCTTGATCCTTAGCCTAAAGGATTTATTTCAGAATACTTAAATTTGGCTTGTTAAGAGTACAGTCCTCAGGGTAACCGTTAATACGTGGCTTTATTAATGGGAGCATCTTTGAGCAAAACTGAAATACGTATTTCCCTGTCCTGTTTTCACAATGTCTTTTGAGGCTTCTGACTTATTTTGCAGCTTGATGAGACTGCGATAGAGCTGGCTCTGTTGGAAAATGGCGTTTTCCACTCGAGGCCATGAAGTTAGTTTTATCCTGTGAGAAAGGGTAGGTGTTTCTCTGGCCAAATGCTGTAGGGAATCATCAGGTATTTGAATGTGTGTAAGTTTGGGGAAAGCTATTTTTGCAAACTTCCTTGAGTTTTTGAACTTACAGAACTATGTAGGTTGAACTATATTAAAGAATATTTTGGGAAGAAGATATTTAGATGCTGTAGTTAATAAGATGGTTTCTAGGAAAAGGACTAGAAAGCAGAGGGAAGTTGATTTAGTATTAGTAAGTAAAGAGGGAAGTGTACTCTAAGTGCTTGGTTTGCCATGTTTGTGATGTTAATGAAATCCACGGGCAAAGTTAGCAAAAAAAAAAGCAGCTTGGTGACAAAGTGCCCTTAGTGGGTGTATGCAGTCTTTTAATCAAAGTGATTTATTGGATCATTTTTGACTTTAATTTCTTTGATAGTTTTGCTGGTGTTAGATTAAGGCTTAATACTTAAGGGATACAAAACGGAGCTCTGATAACTCTGTCCTTGGGTAACGTGGAGTTTGTAGGGGGAAGGGGAGAGGGAAGGAGGATGGATTGAGCAGGATGGGAGGGAATGTTTTAGGAGATGCTTGACCTTGCTGACTACAGAAGGAGCGCAGTTCTGGATGGGAGAAGCAGGTGAAGAAGGAGGAGGAGTGAGAGAGCAGAAGGGAATGGCAAGATTTTTAGTTGTATCTTAATTTGGTTCCTTAAACCATTTGAGTGTGATGACAATCTCTAATTACATGATTATGTGTGGTATTTCCTCAAACCCCTTTCTCATTTTGTGAGTCATTAGTACTGAGTGTGTGGCCCTGACCTCGTTGTCTGAGCCAGTGTTTAATACTTGCTTTCAATACAGAATTATTATTTTCCTGGTGTACTTTCACACTGGAATTTTTATCAGAGAAAAGGGGCAGCATGCGTTAGCAACATAATGAGTTCATCTTGGTAATGCAGGCTGAGATGAGGGAAAGCAGTATCCCGATTTCCATCTGGAGACCTAAACAGCCATTTAAATTCAAAGGTGTCAAAAGTGAACTCATTTTAGAAGCATGATTTGGGGCATCAAGGACCTAATTTTAATCCTCCCCCATCAAATTCCCATGATGAATGCTGCTGTGGTCCTACAGATTGTGATTTCATTACCCTGCAGAGGACTGAGACAGCGCAGCGGAGGGAAGCAGAAGTGTAGACTGTCCCTTTTCTGAGGCACTTCCTATTTGCTTTTCCAGCAGGGGTTTCTCCCTTGCATGAGTGGGTCTGCTGCCTGCGAAGGGTCGGGAAAGTCTGTGTCATTTCTTTTCTTGGTCATACGCTGGCCTTGCATTTCAGGTGCTGTTTGTTTTAAAGGTGATGAATATTTACAGCCTTGCTGGAAGGAGGGAATGCAGATTTCTCTTTCCAGTCTCAGGAGACCACCTGAAGTAATAATTGCTGCCTAATTTTTGATTCTCTGCATGTGTCCAAATTCAAATTCAGAGGGGAAGAGTATGCAGAACAACTTCATCCATGTCCAGCTCTGTGTTTTTGTCCCCCTGTGTGTATATACAGATAAAATAACCCCCAAATCAAAGGTTTTAAAAACCTCTTCTTTAAAATATACTCTTGGAAGGTCATAAGCTGCAGTATTTATCTGCCAGCAGTAAATTTTAAGCTTTTTCCTATGCTAACACTTACCCACCACCATTTGCCATGCAGACTCTGTTTGTGTTTGCCTGTGTTAGTATGTAGACTTCATAATAAATTATTTAGAGTCACTAGGAGTGACACTGTAAAGTTTTCCACTGCAAAAAAGGTTTATGAGGTTCAGAAAGTCCTTGTGCTGTTTCTGTCACAACCTTAGACACTTTTTTCTGGGAAAAAGAATCCTAGGTGGTGTGTCTAAAATGACTTCTTTTGTATCCACATTATAAAGCTAGCTTTAAAAAACCCTGAATTCCTCTACTTTCTCCCAAGTCCTTTTTTGTCCTTGTTTCACAGTGTGGAGGGACCTCCTCTGCCTCTTTTTTCCCTAAAGGGTTTTTGAACATCTGGGCTGAAAGCCTCCATTTTTAAATATGATTCTAAAAGCCTTTTTATTTCTTTATTTCAGTTTTCTTAATGTAGCTAGTGAGGTGCCAACACGAGTTCTCATAAAATACATGGGTTTGGTTCTTTAAAGTTTATATCTTCAATAAAACGAGCAAAAATTAAATATCCCCCTCATTTCAGAGCTTCCATTTCAGCATTTGATGCAGACAGAGTTGAAAGCATTAATATTTGTAGTTACCATAGCAGGCTGCATTGCCTGCAGTTTTCACTGGCATTTCTTCAGGGTTTTGCCTTATTTGTCTTGTGTGACAGACTAATAGAGAGCATCTGCTGCACACACATTAGTCAGCGAGTGTCTCGGTATCTCTTTCCCCAGATTTTTAACAGCCCTGCCTGGGAAGGAGCTGTAGCAGTCTGTGCCAGCACGGTGCTGTCCTGCAGGCTCTGCTGGACCAGGCAAATAGGAGCTGCGTTGCTGCACATTTAAATCTTGTGTAGCACTAATGAGATAGCCAGCTAATGTTTTTAAAGATGTCAAACAATATGCATGGTAGGTGCTAAAGAGTGTTTAAAATGCATTAATTAAATGGATTGTCCAATAAATTTTACGAAAAGATATTTTTTCCCTTCCTTAGAAGGATTCCTAATAAGGGGTGCTGCCTACTGATTTAAGCACAAAGTATCAAGCCACATGCGAGCAGGACTAATAGCACGTCATATCTTTATGTACTGCTTAATGTTATGTGTGCAAGTACTAATGTGGGGTTTTTTCCTCCTCTTAGAGAGATTTCGTTTGTTGAGAAACATATCCCAAAATTGCAATAATATGGAGGGTCACCTTTACCTTATAAAGCCAGAAAACTCAGAAACAAGGAAAGAAATTGTGTGTATTAGGCAAACTTGTAATACAGATTTTTTGAAAACTCCTGCTGTAGAAAAGAAAGTATTTCTTTTTAACACTGAACATAGAGCATTTTCACAACTTTTCCTGTATGTCTACAGCTAACCATAAAAAAAATATTTTAATACATGTCTTAAATGGTTTGCATAACTGAAGGTGGTCAGTTGGGACTGGAAGAGAATTGCTTTGCAGCAAGGTGACTTCACTGAAACATTCATGATTTTGTATTCACTTAAACAATATTGGTAACCTTAAAGTATTTCTTTTAAAAAGGAGCAAACTGAGTATGATGACATTTGTCAGTAAAAGATGGTTATGGCTCATCTAAAATTCCTTACTGATTTACAAAATTACTTTCTGGTTATGGAGAAATACTCATTATCTTGCATGCACTTCGATATTTATTCTGCTGTTGTTTTGGAAGGCATAAGTCACTGTCAAGTGGTCACATAAGGCTGATATATACAACGAAAGCTTCGGGAATTTAAGTACAAAGGTGATGTTGAAATATAATCAAGTTGTGTGAATAAACGTGCCGAGAGTGTGTTTTCTCCTCCAGATTGAAATGCAAACTGTCGATTTTTAAGTGACTTACCAAGAATGTGTTCTTCCCAAAGTGGCAAATTAAATGCTACTCATTAAGTAGTTTATAAAACGCAAAATGAAGTGGAGCTGCAAGGATTTAGCTGATAAGGCTTTTCTAAATGTGCATTAGGAATGCAGAGCTAATGCCAGCGCTGCACCTTGCGTCCATCTCTGCTTTTGCAGAGAAGGCACCCTTTAATTTGCAAAAATACATCTTTTTTTCAGATTTGCATGATTAAGCATTAACATGTTTCACTCCTCACTCAGCCGTGGGAAAACAATTTTAAAATTCAAAATAAAGATAATATTTGGTGAGGAATGGAAGTAATCAGTGGGGTTTTTTCCCCAAAATCCTTTGTACCTGGGAGCTGTACCATGTACATGGCTCGAGGGAGGCTCCAGCAGCAGATCGGTTCTGGGTAGAATACGTGAAGTTTGTGCTGTATCTTTGGGTGCTTCACTTGCTTGCAGCCAGCCCATAACGCACGTCTGGGGAGCTGCCTGCATATGGCACGCAGCTCCGTTTTCTACAGCACACAGATGTGGAGTGGGAGGTTGGTCGCTGTTATTGATATGTTCAGTCCGTGTTCTGGTGCTGTTTGTTGGGCTTGGAGCCAGAGTTGAAAAGGGCAAACCAAGCTTTGTATTTTCAAAGGCAGTTCCATTATTTTTTTTTACCTATTGTCAGTGTCTGCTGTTGTAAGATAATCTGCCTGAATGCCTGTAAAAAGTTTTATTCCACTGAGACTGGACTGGCGGCTTTTCACTGAACTCACACAGCCGTGCTTGTGCTGAAAGCAGTGGTACTTTCGGATTTCTTTTTCTTTTTACATGTTAATTTGGATGTTTGCTCATTTGTGTGCTTGTTTAATATGAATCTACTGCTTGATTAAAAAATACATCATACTTGCGAACTGTTTCCTGTGGCTTGCTCACTCGTGAATGCTCAGTTTTGAATGTTTTTCGGGCGTGCTGAATGATCTTAATTACTCTGGTTTTGGGAATGGATTTAGCATAGAAAAAAATTCTTAAATGGAGGCCATTTGTCTGTTTTAAGTGAGCATTTTGAGACATAGCTTCTGTTCAGATACAAAGGGGTACGAAATGTGAAAGTTGTCCTGAAATTGTGTGTATAACTGATTTGTGAAGATGACACATCTCTAAAAGAGGATGGAGGCTTGCAAGGGGGTTTTCCCCTACATTTTATGATCCCATGCATTACCTGTCTGGCTAGAAGGGATGATATAGTATGCTGGAAGGAAAGTAGGCTGTGGAAAAGAAGCTCGAGGTCTATAAATAGTGGTTTTAGGTGTTAGTGAGAACTGACTTTGGGTCTGTCCACCCTGATCTTTGAGGGGTCGCAACAGTCCACGTTGTGCTTTGTAAAGACGGTAGATTGATTTATTTTTTATTTTACTTTTTTCTTTTTTCCTGGGGATTATAATATAATTCTGGAGAATATAATATTTTATGGTGGGGAATAACCCCCGGGGAAGGATGCTTTCAGCCTTTCCCATAGTGGCACGAGCTTCCGACGTACTTTGTGGAAAGCAATCAAACGTACAGCTCCTCAGTGAGCCAGAAGAAAATAAATGGGAGAATTGTGAATTTTTTTAAACTTCTGTCCTCCTAATGCTCAGAGCCTGAAGATCTTAATGATTGGGTCAGTTATTACTGTACCAACTTAGCTGCATGTGTTTTCCCCTATTTTAAGATCATTGGGAGAAATTCCCTTTCTTGTTAGCAGCAGGCAGGCTGGGCACCATAGCGATAGTGTACATTCCCCTTCTCCAGGATTCTGAGAAGTAGATGTTTGTTTAAAATAAATAAATCAAGATTTTTACTTTGTTTGCTCCGAGTAAGATGCAAATGAGTAAATGCTTCTCCCTCCCATCTGTCTAAACCTTTGTATTTCAGAGAGTGATTAATTTGATATCTTTTTTTTATTGTTAGTTTATGGATGTGGTTTTCAGCTTATGAGGAATATTTTGAGCTGTTTGATGCTGACTATGAATTTTAGGTTCAGTAAAGAAACCCATAAAAATTAATAAACCGACCTCTGGAACTTTTTCACGGGATCCTTCAAGCGGGTGAAATAGGCTGCTAATAGCTAGTTTATGATAAACACTGCTGAAGACAGGCAATCGGAGGAAGAGGCAATAAATCACACGAGGAGGTGAGATGGTGCTGGCAACACTGCCGGCAGCAATCACAGAAAACTGCTTTCTCCACAAATCCTGCCTTCAGTTTAAAGGAAAACCAGACACTGCTTATTTGTCCTTAACATAAGCTACAGTGTAATTTTGCTTCAGATCCATCTCGATGGGAAGAGAAGCAAAAGCATTTTTTTCAGTAAATGATACTTCAACCTGGTATCCCGTAACCATAAATAGCAGTTATCTTGCATGAAATGAATGCCATTAGCATGTTGTTTGCTATTAGTGATTCACCTCTTATTAAATTCTTGATGCTCTCCAGATGGTAAAGGACGAGCTACCGGGAAGAGCTTTATTATATAGGTAGAGCTGAAGTTTTTGTTCCTGAAAACTGTATATTTTTTTTGGGCGATCTATATGATTATTTTTGTCTCTTTTCTTGTGGTTTCCGAACCAGATACGGGTTAAATTTTCATCTAAATTATTAGCTGAGCTCATCCCCACTCTGCAGTCACATACAATGGTGAGTTCTCTCAAAAAACCAAAAATCCTGAGGTGGAGAGACATACGCTGCAGACAGTGGGTCTGACCTGGAGAGGCTACGTGCTAACTCTTGCTGGGATGTCTACTCAGGCTTCTTAGCAGCACCCAGCCAAAGCAACGACCTGATTGCTTCAGAACTTTCTTGCTCTTCGCAAGTCTAACCGTTCAACTTTATGTTGTGTTTTGCCTGCTTATTTTATTGTCGGTTAACGAGTTTTCTTTCCTTTATCTTGTATATGATGGGATCTTCGCTAGACAGAGGTAATGGTGGGGGACAGTTGTGTAGCTGGACCCTCGTGTGGTGGTGTTTGTCAGTGGTTTTTCCTAAAACCGTTCCTAAATTCAGCCTTGCTTTCACCATGCTTCTGTGCTTGTATGACCTGGTTTCTGTGGAATAACCTCATCCACGCCTACTCTCCTTTATATTAATTTCGTTGTCCTCCATGCATGCGTGTGCCTCCCCCTGCTGTGTTCTTAAAATGGGTCACCAGTGTGGATTTCCTAACAGATTTACGGATCCTTTTCAGTCTTTGAATTTTTAACAGATCAAAGGGACTTGAATTTTTAGCTTAGTAATGGAGATTAGCTGATGAAACATGTGGTATTTTCTATTAAAACAAGGTGTTAAAAAAGAACTGGAGCAAGGGAGAGAGAGTTTGGTACCACTTCTGGTCCTCCTAGTGAGCTTGCTAAATACACTCCTGAACTGCGTGCTCCTGAAAGCTGCACCTTTTTGATAAATTCAATCATACTTTATATTCATGTGAAATAGTTTTCTTGGCTACTGCTACAGCAGTGTATAACTAAAATGTTATTAGTGAAATATAATAATTTCCTTTCTGAGTCCTTTGTTAAAAAATCGGATTTTCATAACACTAATCTCTCAGGTTCAGACAATATTAAGCAAAATGGACAGTTTTATTTTTCTGTAGTTCAGCTAGGCTAAAACAACTAATTCTTGTTGTGCAATTCCTTACCCCTGATTTAAGACGGGGAGCCACTGACCTTAGCAGAGCATTTCTGACAGATTTGAAGGCTGGAAAAGGTCCACTGAAGAGGGGTGGGTGTGTGTGGAATGGCTTGTTGGTGATAAGGATACAAATAAAGCCTTCCGTGTCTCTCTTTAATCAACTGCTTTATTTTCTCTTTTTGGGGTTTGGGTTCGACGAATAAATAGAAATTATCCCAGGAGCGAGAGAAATTTGCCGATGAAGACAGCATATTTTATGCACTTGGAGAATGTGGACTCATTTCTTTTTCTGACTACATCTTCCTCACAACAGTTCTTTCCAGTAAGTACAGGTTGTTGGTTTTTTTCTCTGCAATTACTACATTTTTGTATTTTGAAGGTTTACAAGCAATGGGTTTGCTATTGTTGTCTACATACATTTCCCTAAAAGGAATTCTTGATTGCTTGAGACGCAACTTGAGTGAATAATTGCTATTGCTTCATCTGGTTTAGACTTTGCTTCAACGGGTTCACAAAGATAAGCAGATCAGTGACTTCTGAAGACTTATTTTAAAATGTGGCAGAATTTTTTTTGAATGAGTCATTTCACCTGCTGTTCAAAACTGTAAATGGAGATGTGCTCTTGAGTTGTGTTCATATGATATTCTTGTGTTTGGATTAATATTGCTTTCCAGCTCTTCACTGGTTACAAGGCTGTTCAGACTCTCTTCTCCAGATGTATTTTCCCTTGGGTAAGCACAAGCTTGTGCGTGATGTAATCCGATGAGGAGAGAAGTTAAGCTGTGTACATTTCAACAAGTATCATGAGATACCTTCTGTCTTTTCACCCTGCTGCTCTTGACTTGCATTTGTGATATTTCTGTGATCTGCTAAGCTGTTCCAACAAAGTCTTCTGCACTTGAAGTGCTGGCGCTTAAAAGTTTGCTTTGTTGGCAAGAAACGGTGAAACTGAAGCTTTTGGTAATGTCAAACAGCATTTCTAGACTTTCTTCATGGGGAAAGCAAGCTCAAAACCACATTTGCATAACTTCTCTAGCGGCTTGGAAGGTGCTGCGTCACAAACAGGAAAGTCAACAGAAATTCCGGTTATTTTTCAGTCTCATTAGAAAATGTGGGGTAAGGGAGAATATGCTGCTGTCCAAATGAACTTGAGACATTTTATTTTTAGCCTTTCAAAAAAAAAAAAAAGAAAACTTGTCTATCTAATCTTGTAAGTATCTAGTTAATGATGATAAAAAGGTGGATGCTTCCAGTTTATTGTAGACCCCCACTGCTACCTGCTCTGTGCTGTTCAGGGAGTCAGCTGGGTAATTCACTGATGTTTTGTAAAGGCAACAGGTGCTTTATTCCCCCCCCTCCCCCTTCCTGCATGCTGTAACACCCAGAAATGAAAGAGGCAGCTCTTCATTTACTGAGGCTCTATTACCAGGGAGAAACAATGTTTAAGGTCTTGTCTGTTGTCAGATGGACCTGGTGGGGAAGATCTGTATGTGACCTTCATGTTGTGAAAACAAACCCAGAGAGAGAAAGCTAGTTCAAGCCATTTCAGTTTTATGATTTTAGTCTTCTTTTGTTTGACTGAGTCTCAGAACTGACTCTTAAGACTTTTTCTGTTCCTTTCTTCTGTTAGTCCAGCCTGTGGTGAAATTATCTGAGGCATCTTCACTTGTGTGGCAAGGGCTTTTAACCCATGTCCGCACAGGTGACAATGAACTCTCAAACCTATTGTATCGCATTACTGGATGTGGTTTAGAAAACGCTCGTGCCCTTGGCTTTATGGCTCTGCTGGTGGTGAACAACCCCCTAATCGAGTATTCAGGGCGCAAAATTAATTTCATGTGTTTCCACGGGCAGCAGTAAGAGAAATTGTTCTTGCTTTGGTTTAATTTCTTTGTTGTGAGAAAAAAAGAAAAGGCACCACCTGGTGTTAGAGTAGCAGCCAGCCTTGTTTTGGAGGGCTATGCAGGAGGGATGGGGTTTTTTCCTCTTGTTCTTGGGCTTTTAAACATGTTCGCAGTTACTGGGGAATCAGACTAACAAGAGGAGATAGGATTGGGTGGTGTGTGCTTTGAGGAATGACGTAAAGGGTGGGCAAGGCAGGGGCTTTCGTAAAGGAAGAACAAAAAAAGAGGGAAGAAAAAAGCTTTCCAGGACTTTTAGGCTGACTTTTAGGTATTTTGGGAGTTTGTTGAATGCTAATTGAAGGTGGAGGAATGTCTCTGGAGCTACTGTGAAACAGTGATTCCCCAGAGGAAGAGTTTTGGTTTCATTTTAAAAGGATTTGCTTTTATAAAAATAAAACTCCCAAACAGACCTTGCCCTGTGGCTAGATAGAAAATTCACTGTTGTGCCACACTGGTTTACTTTCCTACTAATAAACATCACCTTGCAGGAATCCAGTAGTTTCTGATTCCCCACCCCCCACCCCCGGGAAACAGATAAAATACAATGAGGAAAGTGCATCTTAAACCCGGCAGTTCAATAGTGTTTTTCTCGTGGTGTTGTTTAAATCATCCAAATGTTAAGAAGGTATCCGGACAAGAGGGAGCAGTAGGTTACATCAGATAGCTAAAAGCCACTAAATATTGAGAAATGAAGGTGGAATATTGTGCACTAAAGCCGGATAATCAGAAGGGGGAATGTGAGATTGGGTCGGGGGGTGAGAGGCAGAGGGAGAGGCGCTCCTCTGCTGTGCTCAGAAGTGATGGGGAGAGATCAATCGACATCTGGTCTGGCTTATTGAACTCAAAACTGATCAATGATAACCTCTGCAAACAAGAAACCCAAAGGGCTTTTTGCTGTTGTGCTCCTTGGGAGGGTCGTGCCCAGGAAGTCTGCTGAGATGGCTTCTGCCCGTCCTCCTGGCTCTATCAAAAGCACTGCTGGGCTTTGAGAGTGCTTCCCAAAGCTTTTAATTTATTTGTCTTTGCAGCTACAGCTGAAGCTCACTTCGGTTGTATTCTCTGAAGTGCCGAGTTCGTGGCAGCTGCCGGGAAGGCAGAGGAGGAGAGAGGGCTGGAGGCTTCGTCTATATGTTGCTTGCGGCGAGCTGTTTGCATATTGCACAGAAAATGAAGTCTCACCATATTTTATTTACCAGTGATTTATTGCTCTAGCACTGCCTGCTCTTGTCAGTTGCTGTGTTTCTGTGAAAATGTATTTTTTTTTTTTTAAACAACTAATCAAATAGCTTTTAATACTTCAGAAAGTCAGCCTTCTATTAAAGGCAATGAGACCTGAGTGGCCTTGAGGGTACCCCATGGTTTTGGTTGCTTCAGCCACTCCTGGTGTTTTGGGGCAGAGGGAGAAAGAGAAGCAAAAGTATGGGCTAAGCAAAATGTCCATGGTATTTCCCCTGGGTCCTTCAAATGTTACAGGGAAGCCATGTCTTAGCTTTCTTAAACCAAAAAGCTTTTTGCTTTTGGACTTGCAGAACAGGTTGGGGAAGGGGAGAAGGAACTTCTCCATCACCAGCAACTGCAGTTTCAGAGCAAATGTGGTACGTTGTCCAGGCACGCTAATGCCTACTTGATTAGTGGATACTAGAGGGAGCTGGACATTAAAAGAATAAGTTGGTGTTGTTTCCATAATTGGACTGTCGCTGTATCTGGATTTATTTCTCCTGGAAGGAGCGATGGCTCAAGCCAAAGGAATTATTCTCTTGCCAGGGCCCTTGTAGCAGATCTGCAGCTCCTTCCCCCATCTCCTGCAGGCTCTTTCTAGAGCGCAGTGTGCTGCCATCCCTTATGGGTACTCTCACCTGGGATAGATTGACCTTTATTTACTTTTATTTTTTTCCCCTGTGTAGAAAATAAATCCCAAACTCTAGCTCTCAAAAAGATTTTCTGGCCGGCTCTCAAGCACTGCACAGGTGCATGTGATGGAAGTGGCACGGCGTGCTCTCCCACACCGCTGCGTGCAGGCAACGTGATCTCCAGGATCTCTTTGTGCTGTGGTCACTTTGAATATATATTGCTGGCTAACACAGATGTCTTCAGCCTCCTCCCTGCCATGAGTGAGATCACCACCATACCCGTGGTGTTTTAATCCTGCAAAGCAGCACTAAGTGCCATTAGCTAAGGGCTTGTTTCTACAAGAAAAGGAGATTCAAGGTTGCTTTGAGTTTATAGAAATATTTTTGTTTGTTTGTGGTCCTGTTCATGCTAGTTTTATCTTTACTCTAAACTTTCAAGACCCTCTGTTTACCTACACGGGTGTACGTGGGTGTCTCATCCACACTGTGGTGCAGGGATGTCTTCAATACCTTTCTGCCAGCCAGGTCGCTGCTGTGTGGGATTTCCAAGATGCGTCTGAGCAGCACAGAGATCCTCTCCCAAGTGGTGTCCCAGCTTCTGAACGTGAGCCTGGTTGATTCACGGCAGACTGAGCGCGCTCTGGCTCAGTGTCCCACTTCTGCCACGGGCTGGTAGCTGTGCTGAAGGACAGAAGGACAGAAACAGGACATTGCTCGCAATTGGCAGTTTGGGGTCTTCCCAAGCAGGGCTTGACCTCTCCGGTTTGAAAACCAACGTTAGGGCATGAGATGCTCTACCAGCCTCTCTGCCTGCAGTCTTCACTTGGTCTTTCTCTGTTCATCCCTTCATCCCTTGCGTTTGCATGGTGCAATGGGCTGATGGATCTCCACCAACCTCCTGTATCACAGAAGACAGTAAATTTGCAGCGGGGAAGGATGATTCTGCATGCAGCACTTGTTAGCCTGATTGAGAAATTCCAGAAATTTACTCATGATTATTTCTATAAAATCAAGAAAGAGAGTAATTTTGTGTTGCTCATATCAATAGGTTTGAGGTGTCCTCTTTTGCTGGGGTTCCTGGGAGAGTGCAGCTTCTAATGGCCTTTGTCTGGAGCTGCCATTTCCACAGCTTTGTTTCAGGTCCTTATTTCAGAGAGGCGCTAAAGAGGGAATCTTTATTTCCAGCAATGCTCTGAGAGTCATGTGGGAACTGATGAGAAGTTGTTGAAAGGTAAGTCTTGTACTCCAGCTGAGGTGCTGTCATGTTCTTTCAAATCTCTGAAACTGAGGCGTACCTTTGTCATTGACATTAAAACCAAAATGCAAAATTTGGTGTCAAAATGACACAATCTCTTCGAAAAACAAAATAGAAAAGTGAAGCAGCAATAATTTTTTTCTTTAATGGATTTTTTTAATTGATTAAATAGGAGAAAGGTTAAAAACGGGGTCACCTGGGACATCACTCCAAGGACAGGCGTACGGCACATTTGGCGTGAATTTGTCTCCGAAGGTGGCACATCTTCATGGTACAGCTTCCCAAAGGGTGGATTGGAGCATCCGTTCACGTGCCGCATCCTTCAGCTGTTTCTTATGCATGTGTCTGATCCATGTGTTTCTGTACAAGACGACCGTTTATCTGGGATTTTACCTGTCAACTGTACTAGTTAACCCCTTCTTTGCTTTCTCTTGGTGGCAATATGGGCATGTGCAGCTCAGCAGCCTTGGAGCGTGGTCCTCAAATAGGGCTTGAATCCACATGCCTGGATTCAGGCATGTGAACCTCCAGCATGAATTTAGAGTGAGGACCTAACAGAAGTTAATTTCTCTTCGTCTAGGTTGTTTAGGGCTTTTCTTACTATTACTAGTGGTAGTATTTTTACTTTGCGTGATGGCAGGTTCCTTATCAGCCACTTACTTCCCCTTTCCCTGCATGTGGAGCTGCACCAGTGAGTCAGGCGTGATGGTCCAGCCAATGTGATCTGGCTCATGCTGTTGGGAAATAACACCTATCCTAACTATGGGCCAGTAATAGAAATAGGAGGTACTTCTACCAGGTATGAAAGACCTGTTTTCCACTTGTGAAAGCAGCATTATGTTTTAGATTTTAACTGGAATTTGAAAATCCAATTAAAACTTGATTTTCTGGGTGTTAGACTGCTTTAAAGCTGAAGTCTGTATTTTAATGGGGTTTGTATACTTAGGTTTTGAAATGATGCATTTGTATTATTTCAGAGGTAATTCTGATTATTCCTTGTGATAAGAAATAACCTTCAGCTATTAAAAGTTATTTTACCTTTAAAACCGATGATATTGTGCTCAGTATCCACGCTGTGGACTTGGTTATTTTAGCTGCCCGTTATTTACATTTCTGACTTGATTAACAAAAAAAAAAGTTGATGGGATTTGGATTCATTTTCTGAAATAGTGGAGTAATTTGAAAGGAAAATATCTGCAGCATCAGGACATTTTAATGTTTTGGTCCCGTCCCTCCTCCATTTATTGTGGCTGGGGCTCAGTCATCTATATTCTATGGATAGTTGCTTCCCTATAAGGCTATAAGTCTGTTCCCAAAAAAATATTACAGCATTTGGAGAGGCATTATGTGAAAGTGCATCATCAACTCCTCCCTTTTAACAGTGCAGTTGCTTACAATGAACTAGATACTAGTGCTGGGCTGTTGGCTGTGGTCTTGTAAGGGTGAGGTCATCTATGACCCCAGTTATTTCCTTCAGACAGAAATGTGCCAATTCAAACACGTACAAAAAAATTTCTTGGCTAAAATACTGCTGTGCGGAGTGAGACAGAATAATGACCATGCTGATTCATATAACTTAATGGGGGGGGGGGGAAATCTTGATTAATCTTTGGCTGGAGGAATAAGGTAAGCTTTTTTGAATGTTGTGGCCTGAAAAAAGGAAAAGAAAAACTATTAAAGCTCCAAGGCTTGAAGAGCCATCTGTCTAGATGAAAATCTGCCTTTACCTTAGGAGGACTGTGTTAATTTTGGGTTGATTATGAGGATGTATTTTTTTTTCAGCCTCAGGGTACTATAGCCTTTGTACATGTATTTTTCGTAATTTTGGGATAGATGGGGAAGAAGCAATCATAGGATATTTAACTCCTAATGACTAATTTTTCTTAAAGTAGCTGAATTCTTGATCTTTTGTCCCACACTGGAGTTGCTTGGGGAGTTCCTAGGCTTCAGGGTGGATATTGAAGTCCTGAGCTGCTTTGTGTTTAGATTCAGACAGAGACCTTTTCAACTACATCTGAAGGGAGCAATGTTTATTTTCCAAAAGTGTGTTCAAATTAATTTTCCTAAAATGCAGTACCTCTGCTTGACATGGATGCTCTACAGTTAATTTTTGTGATGGTAGCCATGTACTGCATGAGTTGCAACAGGAGTCAGAGGGAAAGACTTGTTGATAGTTATCTTCAAGTGTGGAGCACTCAGTTTGGGGGAAAGAGGAAATCAAATAAGGGCAAAAGTAGTAAAATATGGCCTTTCTCATCAGTGAGCATTTATTGTCTTTCAGAATGCATTGCTTCTGGTGAGAGTAAATGGCAGCAAAGAGTAACTGAGTGCTCCCAATTGGGCCATTGAATAATTCAAAATAGTTAAAAATGACATAATTGGCTTAAAGATGGCTAATCAACCCATCTAATGCCTCAGAGGTTCCCTGGGGCTTTCTACTGATGGATGGGGTGGGTTTTTCAATGGGGACAGTGCTGCTGCTCATCATCTGTTTGTCCAGTGGAGGTTGTTCATCTTTGTAACGCTACTGCATGTGGCTTTCGGTTTTCTTATTGCCTTTCTGTTCCCAAATATTTGATTTGAACAAAAGAGTCAGGAAAATTGTTCATTGCCCTTTGCACTAACTCCCAGGTTAGTTGAAAAAGCAACTTGGTGTGTAGAGCTGGTGGAGCTATGGATCTACAGAATAATTTCAACCTGATCTTTCTAGATATATTTGTATATATCTTAAAACAGGGAATAAGTAACTCATGAATTGGTATTGGTGTGGGCTTCAGTACCATGTTTTAATCTGTGTTAATGATTTGGAGGAATCATTAGGAAGCTGTTGTGTCCTCCTGGACACCTGAAGACTAGAAATAAAGCTAGAAAAGACACTGCGGCTGCTCTGACCAGTGTCTGACTTGTTGCCCAAGGGAAATCAGTTGCAATGAAAAATCTTGATTCTGAATAATGTCAAAAAGGATGGTGAGAAGATAGCTCACAAAATCAGAGTGAGCTGGAAATGCAGCTCAGCACTTGGGGAAATCCAGGAGTGGTTTTCCCTTGTAAAGGCATTGTGCTGTATGAAAAGCAAACAGTTCTTTAAATGGTTTTGATAACCATTGCAGGAGGAATACTGCATTCATTTTGAGGCATTTTGATTAATGAGGCAGTGGGGAAATTTAGAGAAGCTGCAGTTGAGAACGGTAAAATTGAGGGGCAGAATAAAAGGGTGGGGGGGAAGGCCAAGTTTAGCTAGGCAAACCAGTATCTGCTGCTTTTATGGTCTGCAAGTTTCTGAAAGATGTAAGTACAAGAGGAAGAAGAGAAATGGAGGTTGTACAGGCTGATGTAACCAGAAATAATGGGGCACGGTGGGCAAGGCAGGAGTTAGCTGCCATTGGAATGACTCTTCCCCAATAAATCCTGGTCAGAAACGTCATGCCCAAGAGGAGAGGCAGAAATCATCTCACTCGGGACCATTATTCAGGCTGCCCGGAGATCAGGGACATACATCTTAATGAGCATTTCTTCCTGAGCAGGAGCAGGATGAGCTAATTGTCTTCAGTGCCCTCTGGTTTTCTTGGCTTGGATTCACATTTGTGGGATTTAAGTGTTGTTACAAGTAATTGGAGTTAGATATGCAGATCAGAGGAAGAAACGGCCTGTGTTGCTTATTAGCTAGAGCAATTAAGTAATTAAATTTGCCAATTTAAAGACACTTTCCTTCCCTGTCCTTAGAAAATACTGACCCTGCAGATTTTTGATGCTGAACTGTTCATTTTAATTTTGCGAGGGATGTTCTCCTCTGGGGCTTTGATAAACTGCTCTTGAAAACGTGTATTTAGAGAAGGGAAAGGAAGGAAACAGCCTTTGCAAGGGGTAAGTTAAGTACCTTGTTTTCTCTGTTCACCCTGTGTCTGTGCAAGTGGGACATGGTATTACATATTTCCTTAAAGAAAAGGGAAAAAACACCAAACACCAATTTTTAACAAGCGTTAACAAATCTTCCAATCTCAGAGTAGACATCATTTTACCCTGGCAGGGAAAATGGAGGAGGAAAGATGAGATGTTTAAATTACTCTTTTTTTTCTAGCATCTTGTAACTAGATTAGAGCTTTATATAGTCCCCTATTTCCTTGTAGAGGAAACAACTCTTTCACTAGATTTTTGGGGGCTGATAAGGAGAAATTGCGTCCAGGCTTTCAATGCAGTACATGCAATTAAAGTGAATAAAATTGGATGTGTTATTTAAACATTAGGAGGATAATTGGAAGGTGCTTAATATTGTTGCTCTCAAGGAAATGGGGAATTAATCACTGGAAATGATGGATGGGTACAGAGGAGGCTTTTTGTATAAATCCCTTTAATTAGATTGCATTGTTGAAGAGATTATGATGCTGGTGTTGGGGATGACCAATCCACCTGCGTACATCTCAGCTAACACTGAAATAATGAGGGATGGAGAGCAGAGGTCTCCCCATCCCAGCAGGCAGGACGGGGAAGCTGGCTGGAGGCATCGCTTCTGCTGCAGGGTTGTGTATGAAATAACCCACCATGCGCTGCTGGCGATTTGCCGTGGTTACAGGAGACATAGCTTGTGCACGTGGTGTTTGGAATTTAAAGCCCAAATAATTGGCACGAGGAAATTGGAAATCCAGAGATGATAATGGCAGGACGGTATGTGCTGTATATATCAAGCAGCTAGTGACAGGCCGTTCCTGCCATTGAGTTTAATGTTGTTATACATCTGTTTTAAGGCACAAAGTGATTGGAAGAAGTGATCTCATTAACATGTTAGCTGAATCCTTCAGTGATCAAGTGCTACAGTTTATTATAGCAAGGGGAAAACACGATGTAAAAGTCTCCTGGTCCTAAACTGAAGCTGTAACTAAGGTACAAAATCCAGTTCAGTTAATTCCATATTAATTTCTTTTCGTCTGAGTGATTCCTCTTTGTGCTCCCCCTCCCACCCCCATCTGGGAGATGCCTTAATGCAGAATGCTGGTTGCAGAAACTCGTTACTTGTTGAGCATCCACAAGAAATATTAAAAGGTGATTGCAACAGATGAGGTTGAAGGGGGATGAGCCTCAGTAGTGATCCACATCCTGCTGCCAGGTTTGGGTGGGGAAAGCCATCCTCAGAACAAAAAAAGGAGCTAAGTTTTGACTGATCGCTTAAGATGACAACCTAAGCACTGGTTATAGCCTGGAGGATTCCCTAGAAATCCCAGCAAACACCAAAATTCCTGTAGGTGGTACGTATTTGAAAGTAGCAGAGCAAGATAAATTCTCGTGTATTAGCTTAATTTGGAAAGAAATTGTGGCACTATATTGTAGCTTTAAATGGTGATGGGTTACAGAGCTCAAAATGGAAATGTACTGAGATTCTTTGGTGGGATGCAGGGGAAAGAGCATGGTTTTGCTGTGACGGGTGGCTGTGAAGTAATGCTTTTATAGAGTTCTGGCTAAATAAACCATGATAACATAGACTAAATGCAATGAAAAATAAGGTACCATACCGTCTCGGGTGCGTCTCAGCTGGTGAGCTCCAGCTCCTGTGTTATCTCAGTGTCATAACTGGACTGGGACAGGGCTGGTAATGATTTGTTTAAATTTGCACAGTGAGAAAAGAGCTGAGTCTGGAAGAGAATTACCCAAAGTCCAGGTCTGCTTCTCATCCACCAGCTGCTTCGCAAAGCATGGAGAGTGCTTTGCAACAGCGGAGGAACGTCCTCTGGCCAAATTGTTGTTGTACTATGTGGAACAGGCTGGAGCTCTTGCTATAGTGTCATTTTGTGTTGAATGTCATGAGAAATATCAGATGATATTTGGTTGGTTTTGTGCTTTTTCTGCCTAAATGGAATAAATTCTGTTCAAGAAAAATCTCCACTGCCCAACCTCCTTGTCGAGAATTCTGGTAAGAGGAGCACCATGAAGCTAATAGCTGGAGGTTCCCGAGAGCTGCTTTTTCTTCTTAAAATTGCAAGAATTATGGAAAATTGTTTATGGATAGAGTCATTCTGAACTTGTGCCTTTTTTTAATTGAGCTCTTATATCTTTTGTAATTGGTCTTTGTTTTTATTGTGTGTTTTTTTATGTAGCTCCCCAGAGGAATTTTGAAATCGCCTTTAAGATGTTTGATCTGAACGGTGATGGCGAGGTGGACATGGAAGAGTTTGAGCAGGCAAGTTGAACAGCAGGCTGACTTCTTAGTGCTACGGCATCTTAGTCATAAGTGCAGCAGTCCTCTACAATGTTTTTATGATTTACATTTGTGGCTACTGCTCGTTTACGTCTTTTCTTTCTATGCTCTGCTGTGCTGCTCAGCACCTGCTTTTTTTTTTTAATGGGTATTTCAAGACCTAGTTTTTCACTCAGCCAGGTCAACTCATAAGTATAAGCTCCTATTTCCTGTGACTTTGTCGCCAAGGTATCTTTACAAGATGTCACCTCCAAAGTAGATAAAAATTTTTTTCACTGTACTGGCGTCATAAGATTTTGATTCTACTTTCTTCCACAGCTTTTATTGCATTCCTTAATTTTGTTTGTCTTCAGAGAACAGCCAGGGCAAGTCTGCTGCCAAGAAGAATTTAGCCATTTATTTCAATGTAATCTAAAAACGTGTTTGTTAAGAGTGTATTTTTATTAGTTTCTTTCCCCTACTTCTTACAGCGTTTCATCAGCAGGGAATTCGATGCAGGCTTTTTAATGAGCTCGGCCTGCATGTCTGATACCGGTGAGATCCTCCTGTAAGCTATGGCCTGTGATTGTGTTAGAGTGAGAATAGATTGAAGACTCGAGCTGTCAGTGGGAAGAGATTTGACCTCCCCAGGCAGAAGTGTATGGTTTTCTTGCCTATGTAGAAAATAGCCTTAAGGCTTTGGAAACTCATAAACATCCTGAAGTCGCTGTATATTAGCAAAGCTCCGTGTGTGTGCTACTGGTGAAAGGACAAGTAAATGTGTTTGCCAAGAAGGGAACTGGGCAGTTGGATGAGTTATCACCAAAGAACAAGGTAGAGGAGATACACCACTCATCTACGTAACATTCATGTGGCCCCTGGCACTACTTCTGTAACCCCGCATCCCTCGGGGCTGTGTGTTTAATGGGCAAGTGGAAGCTGCTGCTTCTGGGCAAAGGAAGTGAGGCTCTGTGGGCAAAAACTAACCCGCCCTTGTAGTTTTGTTAAGCTGGAGGACATACGTGTTCAGAGATGGTGAAAAGCTGTGTACTGATATCCGAGAACAAAGCAGCCCTGAATAATCTAGTTAAAAATTCTCACTCATCATTTGATCGAATGATTAGTTAACTTCAGAAGAGTCTGTAAGAAGTCATGCTTGGGGCACTTGATATAAAAGGGAAGGACTAGTGGTAAAGCAGGTCTGTTAAATAAATTCCCCTCCTCCTAATCTTTTGCTGTCATCCTCTTTAAATTATTACGTGTGGTTATGATGTCATTATTATGCGTTTTCTCCAGAGCTGTGTAATATATCTGGTTAACTGTATGTTTTTAGATGCAAATTTTGGACTATTAGGAGAATGGGAGTATGTTTATCTCCAGTATGATATCCCTTCATGTGGCAGTTTGTTAACCCAGGAGTTTATTAATTTTCCTTCAAGTGCAAATTTGAATACACCACTGTGTCCAGGTTATTGTGCTGTTTGGTACTGCCTCCCTACAAGCTACTGATTTAGGTATGAAAAATTCCGAATTTCCTATTTTCCCAAGTTATAAACACTGCTCTTTCTTCTGTTTGCGTAGTGCATGAATGTAGCACTCCACTGCAGCTATTTGATAACATTTAAGAATTCAAAAGGTGTTTTACAGTAGTTACTAATGTTCTAGAGTGAAATTAATTATGGAGATAAATGAATTTAAGAAAAGTGGAGGACAGTTAACTGCCTGCTAAAAATGCAGTGACACCTAGGTACTAACACAGGTGTCATGTTTAGCTTTTTTATTAGGTATGTCAAGTAAGAGAATGTTTCTTGAGGATGAATGTTTCGGAAGCACTGTGAAGATGAAAGTACAAAATTGAATTAAATGATTTCAAATCATCTGGTAGGCAAAGGGAAGTTATATGTACATTAAGTCATATAAAAATTCTTAGGAAGAGGGACGTATTTTTGTTAAGCTTGTTACATGCGTCACTGCCTCTATATAAAAGAATAAAATTCCTGATTAGCATCAGAGTATTTTCGTGAAGGCTGATCTTCCAGAGCTTTTGAGTCACACGATGAAGGAGCTGTTTTGGAAAGTGAGAAGAAGCTGACAATATCTTCACAGATATCACTACAACTGATTTGCTGCATTTTGCAAACAGAATTAAAGCAAAGGCAGTGGGAGGCACACGCATAACGTTATACACGTATATAATGTAACACACACAATAATTGATATCATAAATACTCTTTTTCACTCCTTATAGAGATGCTTCAGTAAGAGCATGAAGGATGGCAGGGTTTGCAGATCTGCACCATAAACACATTACCTGGTAGGGGCAGCTGGAACTGGCCCTTCCAGGGGAATATGCTACGAGCGGTGGCATCCGTTTAAAAGAGCAACATCGTTTTGGGGAGAACAGGAAGAAAAAGAAGGGAAGGAAAAGGGTCATCACAGAAGCATCGTACTGTCCCCACTGGCTGTGAGCACATGGGAATGAATTTCTTACTCCTTTTTCACACATCGTCTTTGGAGAGGGCCAACAGCAGGTCTCTTTTCATTGACGTCTGTCAAACCTTAAGAGTATTCATCAAGCAAGAAAATTATTTGTGGTAATTTAGGTAATATACAAGTGAGTCAGAGGTTTTACTATCTAATAAGAAAACACTGAATTTCTTGAGGCCTCACTGTACAGCCTCAGATTTTTTTTTTCCAGTTGAAGCATATGGTTAGTGCATAGTGCTCAATAGTTTGCTTGCATCGGTATAATCTTCAACTTTTCATCCTTCAGCATGTAAATTGTTAGTTTACTCTTCTATTTTTAATTAAAAAATGGGATGAAAAGTAGTAAACTCTCAAGCAGTGTTACTCATGATTTTTCTTCAAACCATTAACTATTTTAATTGATTTGTTCTTTTTTTTTTCTTCCTCTTCTCTGGTGCAAAAGATGAAACAGATCCTAAACACTGAGGCTGAAATATGGACAAAAGACAGTGCAGCATCTCTGTGCTTCCCATTCTCATATGATCGATGAGCTGTGGGGGAGGACAGCACTGGTTGGGCTGGAGGGCAACTTCTTGCAGTGGTTGTCTGCCTTTGAGTATTAAAAGGATTACCCAAAGTAGGGACCAGCCAAATAATTTTGGCTCCAGTGCCCACAGATGGATTTTCAAACTGTCTGATACTTGTTATAGAAGAGGAGAGAAGAGGGGTGTAGATTGCCTTATAAATAACACCCGGGAAAAGATGCTCTATCAAACAGCCTGCAGTGTGGTAAACACTTGCTTCTGTAAAAACAGGGGCAGTTTTCCAAGCTGGTCATAAACTGCATTGCTTCAGACAGTTTATAAATATTTGTCTCTAAAATGTGCATGCAGAGCTTGCAGTTAAAGTGGAGCACAAAGCAAAACAAGGACTTGCTATTTACAGTGCAAAAATCCTTCCTCACATCACAGTGCATATTTCAAAGAAAAAACCCCAAACCCTTTTTTCTGTATTTTTTACCTCTGACTTGACTTGGTTTTCTTTGTAGTGGAAGAATAGCCAGTAGCTTCTGGTTCGGAGGCAGCGTTTCAAGCGAGGTGAGCCCGGCAGTGATACACAGTGTTCTCCTCTGGAGCATCCCCTTTGGGGTTGTTCCAGCGCTTGCTCTCTTGTTAGGAAAAAATTGAACATGCCATATACCCCAATAACGAGGTTCTGGCATCTTTTTGACAGCTGGAGCTTTTGGCAGCTGTTTTTCTTCCTCCCTTCCAACTTTTGTCAGCAGGAGGAAGAGGCTGAAGGCAAAGCAGCGGTGTCTGCTGGAGCTTCGGGAAGCCTGTGCTGTGGAGGCTGAATGCCAGGCAGCACATCAGGTGCCTTTTTTTCCCCTCCTTTTTCACACTCGTTGTCCTTAATATGAATTCTCTGCCTTGTTGGAAGAGATTGGCTGTTATGCAGAGAATAACCCCAGCCTCTCATGTCTGCAACAGCCATTCAGACAGGTGAGTGCTGGGAAGGGGTAGTGGGATACTTGAGGATGGAGAGAGGAGGCGAGTGTGCATTTGGCTTGCCTGCCCCCTTAAATTAGCACAGGACCCTTAAAATAACTAACTGTTGGATTTTTCAGGCTGTTGCATCCTTCAAGTTCAACCTGTTGTCATATCGTAGAGGGTAGGGAAGTTGTCCTGCATGTCTTTGCCCTGTAGCATCCACTTGAGTTGAGTGGTGCCATTGAGAAGGTACGGGGCACTGCAGAGAGCTCAGGGAAGGAGGAGGATGCTGTTTGCCTGCATGGTTTGTTAAACACGTTGAGAAACTGCTGTTATAATGTGTGCTTTCACACTTGGCTGTCTGCAAATTTCCCAGGCTGCAGGTAACTCGGGTACTTCTGCATTACTTGTTGTTCTGCTGGTGCTGCTGCTGGGGTTGTATTTGGGCTGATGCCACCTGTGGGACTTTTGGAGAGCTCTTTGCTCTGGGTGGATCAGCCCCCACCTGCAGCTCAGCTTTGCACAGAGGAGCTTCAAGCCATGGCAGAGCAGCAGGCAGCAAGGGAGGGGTGCCCTTGGGTAGAGAACTCCTGGTTTTGTGCATAAGGGGAAAAGAAATGCGATGTGAGCTAACTGGGGTTGGTGTGAACTAACAAGGATGGGCAGTAAAGTAGGAGTGGAAGCTGCAAAACGTGTGCAGGCTTTTTTCTTCACCGCAGTTGCCTCAGCTTTCTTTCCTCCTGTGACTTTGCTGGGAACAAGCTGCTCTCTGCTGACCAGGCGTGGGATCAGTGCTAAAATGCTCATCTGCAAACTGGGTGAATTGTTTCTTAAAACCCGTTTTAAGCAGTCTATACTCTTCTTTCTTTAAAGAGGACTGAGAAAACCAAAGCATAAGTTTAGCCAAATTTTTTAATTGTTGTGTCTCTTAAGAATTATTTCAAGGTCAAAAAAAAAGATGACGACACATCTGAGCCGGGAGTACCTCGTGCTGATACATGACTAGTGTAAGTCCAGGCGGTGTTTCTGATGGTAACATCCCCCTCTTCTTTTTAGGTCCAGAGCATTATTCGCTCCCAAACCAGCATGGGCATGCGCCACAGAGACCGATCTACAACGGGGAACACCCTGAAAACTGGCTTCAACTCTGCGCTGACAACGTACTTCTTTGGGGCGGATCTGAAGGGGAAGCTTACCATCTCCCACTTCCTCGACTTCCAGCGCAAACTGCAGCACGATATTCTGAAGCTTGAGGTTTGGGTCATTTTTTATGTATGGTGGAGAGGGCAGTGCAGCATGGACAGTGCTGCATGACATGGTTTCTGGAGAAAGAGCAAGAGCATGGGAGAGGTTTGGAGGGAGTTGTTACTACAGCTGTGGCTTGTAGCACTCACAGATCAAACCTGTTGTTGAATTCCTGATGAGCGTTTTGGTGCCTGTGGCACTCCCGAGGAACACCTCCAGCTTTTGTTGGTAGCTGCTCTTGTGGAGTTGCAGCAGCAGCCAGCATGTCCTGGTTGCATGTCCAGCTTGGCACTGTCAATTGGGGTGATTATGGCTTTAGAAAAAGACAAAAGACGTTGTGAGCAGTCTGTTGCTACCTTTCCAAGGAAGGTTTGTCTCATTCCTAGTGAGCAACCTGTGCCCTAAAGGACCAGTGTTCATAACCATCCCAAAACTCTTTATCTCTGTTTTTGTCCCCACCTTCTTGTTTTGCTTTACTATTCTCAATATTTTGGCTGTGTAACTGTTCAAGCCTCATGTGAATCCTGCTAAACAGGTGGTCCCTGTTATGTGACTTATATTTTTCACTCCTGGGTTAACACGCATTATAAGAAATGTCCATATGGTCTGAGACTCTTACTTTTCAATTGAAATGAAGGTCTCCTTTTTCCTTTGCGTTACCAGGAGTTAATAGCAGCTCCCAGTCTCCCTCTTCCCAGTCACATAGCTGGAATTCAAGCATAAAGCTTCAAAATTTGGTTCTTTTGACTAAAGCAAGTACAAGAATAGCAACGGGGGACTCCTTGGTTTGTGTCTCAGCTCCCAAGTGGGGCTGACTCAAAAACGATGCCTTTCTCTGGAGCAGGCTTAAGGGTTTGACCTGGCTTGAGCAAAGCCAGGCCTTTATTTGTATGAGAAATGAGGATTTTGTGCACAAGAAGATCCCCCCACAACCATAACCTGTTAAGACAACAGTATTGAGAGCTCACTACTGCTTCAGTCTGATGTACAAATGTCTATATGCTCAGGTTGTGTGATCCAGCTAATGGACAGCATTTTATTAAGTTCCTATTAAGTCAGTTGTTGCAAACTTAACCTGAATTTATTCCTTTTTTTATTTGGAGTTTTATGAATCTAAATGGGAAACTGACTCATATTTTTTTATGAAGGTAATTGTCCAGTTCGCTGACTTCATTTAACTGGTTATTGGAGTGGGTGGTGTGGCTCTACATGTGCAGGGGGAATAAATAGGCTGGCTGAAGAAAATGTTCTTCGTGAACTGGAAGTTGTCAGTTCCTCAGCGTCTCTACGAATTGAGAATCAATGCAATACTTCTTCAGGTTAAGAAACACAAGTTGAAACTCAAATGCCAAGGGAAGAGAAATAGAGATTATTTGACGTTTGCTTCCCATCCTGCTCTGGTTTCCCACTGCCACGTTTGCTCCAGGGACGGGTAATGAGGAGGCATTGAAGTGTTATTCCTGACCTGTGCTGGAGTCCTGTGCTCCCTCCACAGGTCCCCACTTATCTCATGAATAAGGAATGTTGGTTTGGTTGTTTTTTGGGTTTCATGGTACTTGTTCTTCTTTTCCTCCTGCAATAATTAATTCAGTTTTTAGTGATTTCAGTCAATTGTACGTCTTTGTGGCGAATGTTAGTTGCCTTTCTAACAAGTTATTTATTAATTGGGGACCGTACAAAATATTTATGTTTTGGTAAGTTAATGAATATCTTGAATGCATCATTATTGAGTTCCTGAGAGCACCCCTGAGCACAGTACCATGCTGTGCTTACCATTTCTGATACTCGTTTTAACTGGAAAAATTGACCTATGTAAAGTTAACAGTTCTGTCCTGCCAAACTTATTTTTTTCCTGAGTTCATGATACTAAAGCACCCGATTTTTCTGTTCATAGTTCTCATCTATTTAGACAACACAGACCTATTTCTGTCCTCAGTGTTATGCAGCATGACCCCTCTGCTCTTCTGCTTTTACTCTTTTGACATGATCTCCCACCTTCTCTCCTTGCTTCACGTTTGATGTGTTTGTTCATGGTTAAGTGGCTTTTCACACAAGTGTCTAGTGGGTTTGCGTTGCTCCTTTGCTAGGGAGTGCTCTAATGGACTCAGCCACTTAATTTGGTAATTCAGAGCAGAGATATCCTTCAGATATTTGCCTTGACCCGTGCAAATCAGAAGAACGTGAGAAGTGGCACTAGGAAATACTGTATTACAGAGCATTAGGTAACTCAGGTAGCTGATTTTTAATGGCTTCCCTTTTTTTATGTGTCTGGGTAATGAGCCTGTGAGTACAGTGGTCCTTCATCAGCCTTGTGCTCTGCCCATGCAGATCATCTCTGGATCCTTCTTTTGGTGTGACTAGTGTTACTGGTGAACAAGAAGGAGCAGAAAAGAGCTGGTGGCAGACCTGCAAGGGGCTCAGCTCAACTCTTGTACCCTCATCTACTCATCCTTTGCTGGCTTCGCAAAATTAGTACGTGGTCTGAAGCTGGGATGTTAATTTGAAAACCAGTTTTTGTTCATGTTTGGTGTCTGAACTTCAGAAAAGGCTTTGGGGTAATGCACCATGAGCAGGTCTGAAGAATACCTCCTGGGGCTGTTGCAGCCCGCAGGTGACATGGTGCCTCTGTTCTCAAACTGGGATACTTCTTTTCTCTCTCCCAAAAGAAATCTACTTTAAGAAAGACCTTTTTTAAATGCCCTTCGCCTCAGGATCCAGGTATATCTGCAGTTAATACACTGGAGAGCCAGTTTCTTCTACTGATGGTGAAGGTGGAACAATAGTTTCTGACCACCTGAACCCTCTTTCCTCTTACTGATTTGGTTCTTTTTTTTTCTTACCAAAATATTCATGCAAATTTCTTTCTCAGAGGAATTAGATCAGGCAAAGCCCTGAACATTGAAATGTTCCTTATGGCTGAAGTGCTGACAGCATATTGAAGTAACCACTGCCTGGTGCTTTCTTCCCTTCTGCTTATTTTTTCAATGAAAGTACATTTTCCATCATTTTATGGAAACTCAGCAATCAGCTTAGTTGCAGGAAAGGAAGGATGAGAAAGGTAAACACAGCCAGAGGGACTCGATAAGCTTTTAACGGCTTATTACAACTTTCTGGCTACTTTAAGGAAGCTGTGGCCTCCTTGTTGCATTGTGGGGTGGCCCAGCTGAGCCACAGGAACCAACCCCCTGAATGGGGCAGGCTCCTGGCAAAGTCCTCGCCGTTTTCTTACTGCATTCATGCTGCCTTGCTTTAGTGCCTTTGGAAAGACTTCCTTTTCTTCTTGTCACTTAGTGTGACAAACGGTGACAAGTTTGTCTGGGCAGGCTCTGCAGCAATAACGTGTCCTGTTAGGACAGGTGGTATTGGGCTCAAACGGTGCTTTTTTTTTTTTGAAGTGAAAGTACTCTGAGTTAGGAAGGTGGGTAGGACTTGACATCATTGTTTATGCTATTTCTGCTTGTTAGTGTCTGTCCTATATATTCCCATGTCCCTGATGGACCAAGAGGAGTCCCAGACAGCCCGTGGGTCTCTTCCAGCCTAAATTTTTCTATGATTCTGTAAGTGTATGTAGAAAAGATGTGTTAGCCCTTTGTTCTCCACATCTGTGTCACCCCTGAAAGGCAACCCAAAACTTGCTAATAGTAGTGATTTAATCTCCATATTTAGTTTTCTTTTATTTCCCCAGGTCTCTTTCTGCCAGCAGTGAGATATGTGCCTATGGTGTAAGACCTTAGTAAAGAAATTTTTTTTCAGTTTTCCCACAGTGATATTTCTGTAGCACATTGTTTTCCTGACAGTTACTCACAGAGGGCATTTGTTCTCAGCTGAATTGGTGAAGCAGGTACTAATCCAGCCCTACGCCTTGTAGGTGTGGGGCTGTCTTCCTGGCGGGAGATGCCACGGCTGGAGAGGCAAGGTTGTGCTGCATGGCTTTGAGCAACCCCACTTCTCAGTCTGGTGTGATCTGGGGTCTGTGCTTTGAGGTGGTGGGATGCAGCTTCCCATGGAGGAGCTTCCCAGATAGGTTGAAGAGTCAGATCCTCATGCAGATATGTATCCTTATGCTGAAACACAGGGATCATTGCAGATCATTGTTTACCCAGGGATCAAGGATGCCCCAATAGCAGTCCCTCCCCAGCAAAAGGTCTTCCAAGCGCTGGAGCAAAGAGAAGTAAAATGGGGTTCTGTGAGAATATGGCAAAGGTACCACATGTCAGTGCTGCTGTCAGGAAAAATCACTTTCTTATGTGTCTGTTCTGTGACAGGTAATGTGAGAGTAACTTCTTCACCCTGGAGACTCCTGTTATGACCAGTGCCGACACAATTGCTGCTTGGTTTAGTTTTTATGAAGAAGGAGTGATAGACGCTCTTCCATCTGCACATATCTCATTAGAAAGTCCTAGATCTCCACCCTGTCTTAACGAATATTCTGGTTTCAGAAGGCATTTCTAATTTTTCACAACCTGTTTATAGGGTAATAACTGTTTTAGGGTAAGTGCCTTTCTGTTCTGAGTCCCAGTGCTGGGGTATTTAGTATCTGAGTAATCCTATAGCAAGTATGGAAAAGCTACTGTGGTGTTGTTATCAGCTTACTCAAGATTTTTTGGGTTCTGCCTTGTTTTTATATGGACTTACAGACTGATACAGATCTTCAGTGATTTTTTTTTTTAACATAGGCAACCAAGTTTGCAGTGGTGAGTCATGTATCTTGTATCTGCTGCAGTGATTTAGGTGAAAGAAGAGAGTAACTTAAATTGCTTCGACTGGCCTGAAAAATGAAGTCTGGCAGTGTCAGATTGGCTAAGCTTTGTAAGGAAGAGCCCAAAACTCGGACTTTTGGAGGTCAATTTGCTATCAAACTTATACGAGATATTTTTATTTTAAGTCACCCTTATAGCAGTCTCTGTCACAGTTAGCTGCGTTGTCTCACAAAGTTGTCCTTTACCTGCTGATCTGCTCACCATCAGCTTCATTGCTGGCCTGGCCACCGTGGGAACAGTGGTGGGGCATGTAATGTTTTCCCTTTGGTTTTTTTTCTCTTATGAATTCCTCCTTCTGTGTGTCCTGTAATGGATTTTGTATACTTACATAGTTTTGTCAGTTCTTTATCTAGTTCTATATCTTTATCTTCTATACCTTTATCTTCTCCTTTAGTCTCCTGCTTGCTTTCTCTTCCTTCACATGGTCCTTACATATAAAAAGCCAAACCTGCACTTTTGAAGTTGTCTCCTTAATGTGGCAATTAATGGCAGATACAAAAATTGCTAGGGTTCTTTGTTAGTGATTTCCTGACCTGGCTACAGCGCTTACCCGAGGTGTCTGTCACTGTGGCATCTCTGATGTGCAAACTTATTAAGGAATGGTTTGAGTCACCTGGGATGCGCCAGGCTGTGGTATGAGGTATTAAAAGACAAGCTTTGAAACCATTCAGTGTGCCATGGGGAAGGAGGGGAGGATGGGCTGATCATTAAATACAGAAAGCCTAAAGTGTGCCTCCTGGGTCCTCTGTTTATCCCAGAGGATGAGCGATTCAGTGGGTAACTGAAGCAGGGATGAAGCATCGGGAGGACCCAGGCTCAGTAACATGTACTGCAGGGCTTGAGAGCTCCTGCCCCGAGGAGAAGTGCTGAAGCTGGGTCGTGAGCAGTGGGAGGGGAGGCAGTCCAAGCCTTGGGGGTGGTGAAGGGCAAACAATGGCTGCTGTGAGAGGGAATAGGTAAAGCACAGAATTAGAGCAGGGAGAGGAATATAAATAAGCTGAAAATACAATTAAAAAGCAGCCACTTTTTAGGCAACCAAAGAAAAACCCGGAGTAGCCTGGCTTTTATGTTTGTGTTCTGTTGTGTTGCTTAGGAGCTTCTTTGTGAAGACAACAGACCGAATGTGCACTTACAGACTGCCTGTGCTGCTGCGGGATGGGTGCTATGAAGCCAAGAGACATGGGAGGCAGCGGTGGAGGATAAGTTCTGTTTACTGAGGGGAGACCTCCTGTGGTGATCCTCTGCTACCCAGTTGTGCTTTTATACTATCACATACCAAGCTCAGCCTGAACCTCTTTCTCTTGGTCAATCCCAGCTGGCAGAGGCAGACTGGGAATGAAGGGGTCAGTGGATGGGATGTCTTGGAGATTATACCTGTCTCTATTCGAGTCTCTGAGAGCATACACTCTGGGTCTGTGTCACTGTTGTCATCTCTTGACTCTAGCTTGAAGGTATGTCTATAGCCAGTAACCTTTAAACAACAGCTCTGGAAGGGAAGAGGAACTTGGCATTGAAGCTTCCTGCCCCAGAAGTCCTTACTAGAGTCAGGGATGGACAAAACCACGATGGGTTTAGTGCAAGGTGAGAGGAGTTCTCAGGCTTATTCTCATAGTTCTGTATACTCTCTCTTCTGTGTTTAACGCATTAGAAGTTTTAGGGAGTAGAAATAAGGCTAATGACCATGACTTTGTGATGGATAGCCATGAAGGTGGTGTGGATGACAGGATTTTGTGACATCTGCAGTTAAAAGTGGGATCATCTGACCACCATGTATAATTTCATGTCAGGAAACTGTAGTTAAGGAGTCACAGTCCAGCATATAAATATCTGGGAATTTCTAGGCAGACAGTTGAAATTATTTGGACAGCTCATCATGTTTTTGATGGCATTCAAAGTTATGGCAGCCTGCTTTTTGTTTTGGTGTGTGAGTGGAAAGGGTCACGTGAAGCTTTCAAGTTGACCGTACGGTCTTGGTTAGGGTTTGGGGAAAAGCTGGCATTCAGTTTTTGTCCAATGTCAGCCAAAGTCTTGGTAAGAATTCAGAGTGGGATGCTACCATGAAAAAAAAAAATCTGGAAAATAGGAATAAGTTACGAGGCTGTGGCAAATGCAGCTTAAAGGAAGGACAGAAGGGAGATGTAACAGTCTCAGTAAACATGAGGAGTCACCATAAAGAAGACTGAAGCAAGTCATTTTCATCCATCAGTAGAGGCAGAGCAGGTAATGAAAGGCTTAAATGTGCACATGGGGAACTTTAGTTTAAATACAAGGCAGGCTGAATTTCAGTCCCTTTTTTTCATTAAGAAGGGAGAGGGCCACTGGGTGGGTGAGTGGTTGACCGTCATGGGCGAGGTACCAAAAGCTGTGTTTCATGCCTGTACCAGAAGATGCTGTAAACACTATTCCTAACTAATTCCTCCCCAGGACAGGCTGCAAAAGTGAAAGGGGACATCATCCGTGCCAGCAAAATCAAACCCTTCCAGTGCCTTACTCCTGAAAGCTGGAGGATAAGTCAGGTGCCAGCTGTGGTGTGGCTTGTGGGGGGGCTCAGGATGATAAGAACATATCACGTATCTGCATGTCAGCAGTGAAATGCTTGGTGAGACATCCTGGGGATGCTAACTGGTGTACTTCAAGGATCGATGGGCACACTGGCCCTTGGGCTCTGCTTCAGTCAACTCCATACTCAGCCTTTGTGAGCATGTAAGACCATGTCTAGCTATGTGGTTGTCTTCAACATACCTGTTGGATTGGAATTGAGTAAAAGCACTCAGGCAGCCACTTCTTATATTACGTCTTAGCTGTAACTTGGTTCTGCTCCATCAGCAGTGATGAGTGACCAGTTGCAGCTCTGTGACTGGCACCGACATGCTGGGGTTAAGGGCAGTGGCACCAAGCAGGTATCCAGTGCCAAGTTGAGAACGTCCTGTGGACAGCAGACCAGAAGAGTCAGTGGTGCAGCAGTGTGCCAGTGAAGCTGGTGTGGGTATGACGATATGTGTGCATTGAGGTGCTGCAGCTGCTTATGAGCATTACTGGGACATGGCTCGGACGCACAGGAGCACCTTTGCCATCTCCTCATTTGGGATGGGTGCTTCAAGGACTGAGTAGAGCAACCATCACGGTGCCTGATGAGAAAACACCCACTCTGGTATGTGCTGCTGCTTTACTTGTATTTGATCTGGGTGACTTAAATGTGGTTGATGCAGTGGCTCTGCAGGGGAAGCCGTTTGAGGATTTTATTGGAATTTCTATTTATTGAGTCATTAGTGGCAGTAGAGGGTTTTGCTCTGTAACAACAGGCTCCTTTTGGTTTATGAAGTGTGTGTAAATCCACGCCCGAGCTCCCGCAGTGCAGCATGCTGAGCCCTGTGCTCATGCAGGCAGCAGAGCCTTTTTTAGGATCCCTGCAAATAAAATCCCAAGAGTGGTATTTTGATTAACTACATTACTATGAGTGTGTGGAGGTTTGTATTGCTGAGTCTATAAAGTAGAAGGTATAAACTAGTTAGCATAGATGTTTTTGTTCATGTGCACATAATTTAGTTAACCAAGAGCCAGGTAGTCCCAAAAATTGATGGGCAAGAGGCTGGGGACGTCTGCATGGACACGTTAGGACTGCAGCTGTACGGTTGTGGTAGCTGGGTGAGGTACATCAGTGCCCCAGAGGAAGGCTTCGGACAACGCTAGCTTGTGCTCGGCAAGCTCAGCACGCCTGCAGGATTTAGTGCTGGTGCTGGGTTTCATGGTGTTAATGAGGTAGGAGAGGCAGGAACCATCTCAGAAGCTTCTGCAGCTTTGTTTTGTTATTGTACAGCCGTTGCTGAGGCGTTTGCAATGTCCTGGTTAGCTGACAAAAATCAAAGCAGACATTTAAGGCTGTGTGTCCTCCATCTTCCCATGGACCCTCAAGTTCAGTGACTGCGGGAGCATGGGCAATGTGTTTTATTAATCACAGGAAAAACTGAAATGTTTATCACCCAACGGGCTTGCTGTGCTTCCTTGGGTGAGAATGTTAGCCAGCTTCTTAAGCATGACCCAAAATAAATAGAAATCAAGTCCTGCATGATAACAGCATGCTAAAATGGCTGTTGGAGAAGTTTCCAATGAGCAATTCTTGTAGCAGGTATCTGACTTCTGCCTCATCCTTCCATCCTATGAACAAATGCTTTAGTCCTCTTGCTCTTTATTCCCCTTTCAAGCTTAGAAGACAGAGCTGTTCTGCACCTCCATGTGTTACCATCTGTGCTTCAGCTCCTAACTTTGCTTCTGTTGGTGCATTAAGGACATGGGAGCAGGATGCAGGCACTCCTTTTTGCCTGTTAGGCTGAATCAAACTGCTGCAAACTTATTTTTCTTGGCAAATTGAGCACTAAGGTCAAGCAGAAACAGCATAAACTCTAACAGGCAGTGAGAGCACTATATTGCTTAATAAAATTGTGTATATCAGTTCCATGGAGATTTTTATTTGCGTTTTTCAGAGTAACAGTTTGGCTCCAGTACTTGCAGCTCCGCCATCCCATGGGTGTCCCTGTGGTGGGGCTGGGAACTCGTACTGCTTCCAAACTTTGCTGTTTTCTCATTCAATGAGCACGTAGGATGGAAAAGCTGCTCTGTTCCTCGTGCCGAGGTACCAGGAACATTGTCAAGGGCAGGAATGACAGTAATGGAGCCAAGTCTGGAGAGCAGCCATGGGAGGTGGCTGCTCACCTCTTCCCACTCTCCATCCTGGCAGTCAGGCAAGTACTTCCCTTAAATTAATCAGAGATGTCCTTTCCCCTTAGTATTACTGATTCCTCTCCTTTCTGTTTCCTTCCTTTCATTCCTCCACTGCATGAAATTTCAAAATGCAGATCTTTTCACAGCTGGCAAGAAGTTCTTTTGATTCATGAGGAGGAATTTCAGGTGTGGCCGTCTTTACATAACCTTTATTAATTGCTCATTAAAGGGTAACAAGTTGCCAGTGACTGGAATTAATTTTTCCCCCTTGCAGGCAGCAGTGGCTTGCCAAGGTCAATGATGCCTCAAAAGCATCTATCAAACACATGGTCTGCTGGGATCACACTGCTGCTGACAGATGTACGTTTTTAACCTGGCTGCTACATATTCACTTAAGCTGTTCTTGGAGAGCAGAGGCAAAGTGCGAACAGGGAAAGCATTTGGAAGGTTGGATTTTTCTCATGTGAAAATAGCTCCCTCTTCTTTCTTTTTCTTTTCTTTTCTTTTTTTTTTTTTAAGTGAAGAGAAGCAAGCTGCTGCTGGTAGCGTTGGGAGCATTTTCCCTGACCTTATCCAGCTGTACACCCTGTGCTTGAGTCCAGGGAATCAGGTAGGGGAGGGAGATAATGGACAGTTAAATAATTTGGATGCTCTGGCTAGTTTTATGAGGCTCAGAAGTGGTTTCCAAACTTCACTTCACGGTGATGTCTGCCCGTCCCCAGTGGAGCAGGGACCGCCATCAGCAATAGGCAGCGTGCCAGCTGGTGTTGCAGCAGCAGCTGCTGCAGTGCTGCAGGCATGGAGCCTCTCAGCCTGCTCCAGGCATCGGAGGTGGGTCGTGGTGGTCGTGGTTTGTTTCTCAGTATGGGTTATCCAGCCCTGGACCAACTTTCTTGGGCAGCCTGGGTTCGCGCTGCCCAGCATTGCAGGGTGGTGCCCAGAACAGCCTATGCACGATGATTCAGGCTGGATTTGGCATTTTCTCCTCCACATCCTTCCCGTTTGCGTTTCTCCCACTGTTTGTAGCTCTGATAATCTTTAGAGCTGTTTCTTTGACTGGTTTTTACCAAATAATGTAATTGGGCTTTGTTGGTCCCATCCAGTGGCTCTTTGCAGGTGGCCAGCGCACTATGTCAGGCTGTATCTGGAGCAGGCTGGGTTTCACCTTGCAAAACCCAGTGGTTTAGAGCCATTCACGCTGGAATTTTCCAGCATAATTAACAAAAAAAATTAATATTTTGAAACCTTTGATCTTTCCAAATAAAAAGTCTTTAGAAACTTGTGCCTTGCTTTCATTTTCTGGCAATAATTTGGCACCTGTGCAAACTGGTTGTTTGGGGGTTTTTTTGGTTGGTTTTTTTTGTGTTGTTTTTTTTTGGTTGGTTGGTTTTTTTGGTTGGTGGTTTTTTTTGTTTTTTTTTTTTTGTTTGGTTGGGTTTTTTTGACAGAGAAGGTTGCTGGGGTTTAGGAAGAAGTACACACTGTTTTCCCCATTTTTTTTTTTCTTCCTCATAGTTGTATATGCAACTTAAAAAGAGATCTTGGCATCCTGCTTCTCCAGAATAGTAAACAGCTAGTGCTGCAGTAGTTTGCAGACAAATAATGTATTACAGCCTGTCAAATAAAGCTTTGAGCAAATACCACTTTAAAGGGTCATATATTGTGAATCTGAATATTACCCTACAAATCATTACTTCCCAGACCCTTTTGATTCTTTATTACACATGCCGCGGCTCTCAGAACAGGTCACCTTTTTCAAGTACCCCTAAACCTGACAGAATTAGTATTAGCAATATTTCTGCTATTGGTGTTTGTTTAGCCAGCATAAATAAGGTCGAAAATCATCCCTCAACACTTCTCTCCATCCAAAAGTCCTTCTAGATTATTTTTTTTTTTGCTATCTCAATTGGAAATAAGAAGTGGCACACACACGTTTGTTTTTTAGATGTTTTTAGATGAGATTTTAGTGAATACATACTTTGTTTGATTGGTTTTTAGGAGAAGTCTTCCTAGAAATGTAAGAGCCTGTTAAAATATAGCTAGGTATTTTTGCTAATATAAGTGTTTCAAGAAGATAGAAATTATATTGCAGGGATGCCTGGTTGCAGTTAGTTCGGAGTTCTAGAACATCTGCATCAAACTTACAGAAGATAGGTTTAGGAGTCCTTCCGAAAAATAAAAACCTAATAAGGTGAAGATGCTGACTCTTGCACAGCAGGACTATTATGCTTCGTTGTGTTTGTGTTTAACATCCCTTTTAAAACTATGATGTGACCATGTTTCATATTCTTTCCAGGTGTTTATAGAGTAGCAAGGCCATGCAGCAGCTCTCAGATGAGCCCATGCACTGATAGGTGTGGGCATAATTGCAGAAAAAGCAGCAGAGAGTATCGCTTTGTCCGTACGGCTCAGCAGCTGGTATTCCTTCCCATTGTGGAATAAGTCCGGGAATTCAGATTCAAGTCCCAAAGCACAGACCGAGCTGATTTCCCCATCCTGTTACCCGGGGCTCCTGGAAGGGTTGTACCATAGAGGTAACCAGCAGCCAGCCTGGGACGTGCCACTGCTTTTACTTTTGGCGTTACTTTAGGAAAAGCCCAAGCTGTGTTTTCATCGTGCTGTGTCGTGTTACAGCTGAGTGTTTCCCTCTTGTGCCGATGGGCTCCGAGGCTCTTGGTGGTTTTGGTTGATCTGAAACGCCATTTGAACCTGTGCTGAGTGCAGACACTGGAGGGGTGTGATGGTTATTTTAACAATCTTCTTCAGCAAGCAGAGCAAGCAAAACAAAATAAGCCACCATTCAGTATACAGACCAGAAATGCGATGCCAGGTTAGGAAGGAGAAGGAATCCCACTTTTCAAGCATGAGGTTTTTACATCCATTTGTGGTTGTACAGTGATGCTGAGTCCTCTCTGAGCGTTTTGGTGCTCAGCATCCCTCCCTGGGCAGTTGCAGAGCTGGTGTTGCTCTCTTGGGCATAGTTCAGTCTGGTGCCAGCTGTGACAATACACTCCTCCCTGGTTTTTAAGCACTTTTTCATACTTGCAATCTCTGATTAGACAGGGGGTTTCAGCACTGGTGTTTTAGGTAGAAATTTGCCATATTAATGCTGTTGGTTGTGACAAATTGAGGAGGGAGGAGATTCAGCTGAGATGAGAAGCCTTGTCCTGAGGAGCGTCTGGTACCCAAGCTTGGCCTCATTCTGAAGGAGGGATGTCCTGGGGGAAAGTTAAAATTTCATCTCATGTTTTCTTTCCGAAACACCGCTGTGTCTCAGCCAAAGCCACGCGTCCCACCGCACCGAGCTTGAACTGGAGGGTGCAATTTAGCCCTTGCACCGTGACGTACAGCGCGCCAGGGCTGCAGGTCTGTGCTCGTAGAGACCCGGTGCTGTTTGTACCCTAGGCCTTCAGTTTAAATGACATTTCCTGGTTTCCCTGTTGTAGACTTTTCCAATCTGAGAAACATTTATGAGGTGGGTGGTCTGAGTCCGCAGCAGCATTTGTGATGCCCCGTCTCTGTCGTTAAGGAGGACCCAGAGGATGTCCTCCTGCGCGTGCCAGATGGCTCCTTAGGCCGTCAGAGCTGCTTCATTTCCCAGCAATGAGCCTTGCAGCTGGTGGTGGCAGAAGGGGAGATGAAAGTAACTAATGTCTGTGGTTAAGAAGTTCTGACGTTTTTTTCTGAGTAAAGATGTTTCTTGTGATGGTGTCTCTGAATTGGTTCAGGCTGGATGCTTCTCAGGAGCTGGCATTTGATTTCCTGCAGGAGGAGGTGGATTGAGTTAGTGAGAAAAAAATAGTCAAGTGTGGAAGCAGAGGGATTATGGGTCTGTCGTTTTATGGTGGATCCTTGTATTGCCCTTCTATAAAGTTAGGCAATTAAGGGGATGTGGAAGCAGAAAAAAATTTCTGTTTATTTGCCTTCTGCTCTCCTCATGTGATGAAGCCTTTCCTCCATGCACTGAAGAAAAGAGAGTAGGGTTATTTATTCAGACAGAAAGCTAAACTAGAAGGAAGCTTACCCACGTTTCAGCTTACAGAGGAACATGAAGATTTTCATCCTCTCTGTTAGGGGTTTTTTTGGGGTGGTGGTGGGAGTAATTAATACATGTTTTAGATTATGGGTAGTCTTAAATGATTGTAGAAAGTATCCTAATGTGGTATATGGACTGGGACTGGGCTAGCAAAGCTGGGTCAGCTTGACAGTGGGAGAGTGAAGTGCTGTGCCCCATTTCTCCTGCCGCCTTATCCTCCCATAATTTGATTTCCTTGCATGTCTTTTAATGAATTTTAAAATATTGCCAATTGTATTTTACACTAATTTCTTCATCTCGGGCTTCCTGGCTTGCAGGAAGAACACTGTAGAGCGTTATATTTCATTATTTATTGTATCCTTGCCAGTGTGCGGATGTAGAATCTGCTGCTGGCACCAAGTGGCTGCGGGTGGAAGCTGCTCTGGAGGTGTTGGACTTGCCGGCCATCTGTGTTGCGTGCATAGATTTTGGGGCTGCAGTTCAGAGTGGGTTAGGACCCCCCTGGTCCCTCCCCAGTTTCCCTGATGGTGGGTGTCACGTGTGGGAGCTGCTCCGTCCTGCACTGTCTGGTGCCCTGCGATGCTGGCTGAGCAATTGCTTTGGCCGTGCTTTTCCTTTTTTTAAGATATATGGAAGGGAAAAAGGCTGTCAGAGGACTTGTTTGCTTGCAATAAATCTCAGTGTTTTCTGCCCTGCATCCCATCCTTGTGAAGTTGCAGTTTTCCCCCACCCTCTTGACTGGAAAAATAACCTGTACAGTAACATCACATGTATGAAGGCAAAGGATTGTGATTACCTGGGAAAGAACATTATTTTTCCTTCCTTTTCAAATACCTGGGGGATTTTAACACTTAAAAGTGTTCTTAGACTGTGCATTGAGTACTGAAAGAAAAATTACTGTAGGCTTTGCACCCTCCTTCATTTTCATGTGGAGATGATGGGCAAGCTGTGTTCAGGTGGCCAGAAGACATTCAAGAAGACAAGAGAGCACAGATGTGGTACCTCTGCTCCCAGACAGGGAGGTGGGAAAGGGGTGTCAGGGGTTGCTGGTTTTTTTAAAAGCTGAAATCAAGGTTTTTCCACTCACAAATCATTTGAAGCCAAGTTTCTTTATGAATAAACATGATTGCTAACATATCAGGGGGAAAAAAAAGTAGTCTCTCACCAAAATTTTTCTTTTTCAGCGTTATCTTTAAATAACATTCCCTGCTCATCCCTTCTGTAATTAAATGTATCTGACACTAGCTTGGAGGCAAGTTTTGAACTTTCTCTGCCCATTGCCCTCATTTTGTTGCTTTTTCTCAGTTCAGTGGTGATTATATTTGAATTTGGAAACTGGTTGTTGACCAGCTCTCGCTTGCCAGCCCCTTTCGAGGCTGGCCTTTGCAATGAGCACCCCTGTGTATGGGAGAACATAACGCTTGGATGCAAGGAATCAGTTTTGGGTATCTGTGAATGTTTCAGTTTAATGTTAGAGGTGTTCATTTTAAAGTGAGATAAACCCAGAATAAAAAGCATTAATTCCATGGTTTTCAGGCTTTTTTTATTTCTTGCAAATAATATTTGTATGGTGTTTTGACTCATCACTGCACCTCATGACCACCCACAGAAATTAAAAGTTGGAACCGGTTTTGGAGCCCACAGGGAGGGGAAATGAGTTCATTTATTTTACAGGGTCTCGGCATGATTTTATACTTTAAAAAGATTCATTTAAATAAGTTATTTCAGTTCCTTCATCTTAGATTTGTTGTATCTTTATTTTGTCCTTTAACACAATCTCCCAACTGTGCGATAAATCAAAAGACTAAAGCTCTTTCGTCTCATGCAGTGGGTCTGCTGCAGGTGAGGCTCTTGCTGCTGCTGCGATCAAGAATCAGGCTATGGCAGTAGGATGGGCCCTCTACTTCATTTTCACTAGGTTTTGCAAGATGCCAAAAATACTGCAAGCTTGCAGCATGTTCATTGTGCTTCACGCTTTGATACTGCTGCTCAGAGCTGGTGAGATCCTCGTACTTGAATATTGGAGTTATCTTTAACAGACGCTGTAGAAAGGTTTCCCTCCAGAAGGGCTTTCCCCGCCTGCCTTGGCTCGTGTCTTTGACAGCCAACGCAATAGCATTTGTTGATTTTTATTTTCCCTGTAGTACAGAATAATCCTCTGCCTGGTCTAGACCAGATTGTCCATACCTAGAGGTTTTGTGTTTTGGTACACCTCTGTCCATCCTTTCCTTGCGTAAGTGATGGCTCAGAGCACGCCAGTAGTACCTGCCAGGAAGCTTTTGGGCCAGTACACTTTGTTTTCATAATGTAAAAGGATTAAAGGGTGCGATGTGGCACCAGGCAACCTCTTGGGGGGAAAATTTGTCATGTGGCTATTCGGACATATCCGTCCAACTGCAGCTTCCCACCAAGGAAATCCTGAAAACCCCAAGGACTTGAAGCTGAGCAGGTGAATCACAGGAGGAATAAGCTTTTTTCCCTACTGCTTATTCTCTAGCTATAAATGTTTAGTAATAGGTGCCATGAAATAAGATAACTTAGTTTATCAGTTTTCAATTGTGACATTTGAGATGCAGAAGTTAGTTTGCATTGAATTTTACAAATAATCCTGCTTTAAAGCATGCTTGTTTGCCTTTCTCCCAGCTGCATGGCTGCAAACATTGATTGGAAATTACAGTGTTACTCTTACCATACCAACTTTCCCCAGGTAATCCTTAAACCATAGCTGCGTTTCATTGACTTTTATTTTGGAAAGCCCGAACGAGAGGAGCTGAAGGGCTTGCTGAGACCCTCTGCAGCATCAGTGAGCCAATTGCTTTGAACATCTCAGGGTCACGGCTGAAAATGGGAAAGAAAGGGGAAAGCTGGGCTGAAACGATGTGTTTCATCGTTGTGCTCCTGTTAAGACTTCAGCGTGGTGTGTGGAGAATAATCCTGCTTTTTTCATCTTAAAGTTGGCACCAAAAGGCTTTGTGTGAGACACGTTAGGAATAAAATGACGATGAATCGTTTTTCTAATTTTTCTTTTCTGGTCTTTTTTGCATCTGGTAGTGCAAATCTGACAACTACCTGAATGCATACTTACGAAAAACCTGTGAGGAGTTGGCCCTGTTTTATTTCCCCATCTGCAAGACTGCAGGGAGCTATGTTGTTTGTGTTACACCATGGAGCTGCACGATGCCCACTCCTTAATACAGGGTGTGGGGAGAGGACTGGCAGGCTTTGAGATGCTGACTCAAGACTTTTCTAAGCATATTCACCATTTACGAGGTTGTTTTGAGATATTTTGACCTGTTTCTTATCCTTTAATAAAAGATGCTATCTCGTGCTCTGCTGAAACTTGGGATATTTGAAGGTAGCTGGTAGAAGAATAGTGGTTTGTGTCTTTAGGGCTGGAATTAGGAATATTATTGTAGAAGAAAGCATCTGTGCTGCTTTTGAAACAGTACCGAGTACAAATTTTTGTGTTTCTTGGGTATTGTAAAACTTCTTCGCATTCTTCAAACGTGGCAGAGAGGACTACCTGTGCTTTTTAATGAAGAACACATACTTCTCCAAATTAGTTTTCCCTCTCCTTTCCCCAGCACACGAGAAGGGGAGAGGCCGGTGTTTTGTGTCGTGAGTAAACCCCAACATCTCTATCAGACAACAGTAAAAAGTGCCATCTTTTTTCCCAAATATTGTGTGGGCCTCTCAAGTGAAAGCGCAAGCAGACTTTGTCCAGTTGGGAGCTGCCTCCTGCCAGCATAAACCATCCAAACCCCTCCAGCCCTGGCGTTTCATGCATTTCAAATGCGGTAGGAATCACTTGTGTCCCACTGGGAAAAGCAGCACAAGTCTGGCCAATAAGCTAATAACTGAAAAATATTTACCCCTAACTTGGCATTAGCATGGAAATTGTACTAGCTCATTTGTAAGCAGCCTAACTGTTACATAGCATAGCTAAAGAGTGTATATATTAAAAGCCTATATAGCCAGCCATGTCTGGAGCTCTGCCTACACACGGATTGAAAGCAAGGCTGGTGGATCTGCCAGCTTTCGTCTCCCCACCTTGATCTCAGTCAGGCACCTTGCTGGCTTTTGTGTTAGCTGTATAATTAAGCACAGAAGAGTGGTTGAGGCAGAAATGGTTAAGTCAACGAGCCGTATAATGTCAAGTCAGTGATAGTGAGTTGTTCTGTAGGAGTTTAAAAATTAATTTTGTTGTTAAATGTCATCTTCTGTCTTGTGATCAGCTATAGTGGAGGTCATATGTTTTTTGATAAATTTGTAGGAAATCAAATAAGGGATCCTGAATGCTGAGATCTGTGAAACTGAAGTCGGTTAAGTCTAACGTTGATGTTTCTGGAGCAGCAAAGAGGTGGGAGGAAAAAAGGAAAAGATGAAATCTGCACTATTCATGTAGCAGAGACATGGTGCTCAAATCCAGCACCTTCCTTAAGCTGGGAGAATTGCCCTTCCGTTCTCCCCTGCAGCAAAAGCCAGGAGAACACAAACTAGGGCCGGAGAGATGGATTAATGGAGAAGACCATTCTCTGCCGAAAGGCTTGTGGGAAGTTCTGCAGCGGTCTCACAGCAGTGTTCATAAGGGTCTTTAAGGGGCTTAGGACAAGGAGGACTTTCTGGGAGTCGGAAAGATGAGGTGTGGAGACCTCCATGAATCTTCCCCTGCTGAATCCACCTTTTCAGGGCTTGGAGCAGAGAAGAGCTAGAATGAGACCTGGTGTTTGCAAGATTTTTCTCTCCTGGTTTATTAACTACCAGCCCCCTTTATAGCAATCATAGAACCGCTCCTATGTACACTTCTTTTGAAGCACATACTTGCACGTTAGCTCAGTCCTGCACGGATTTTTGATCAATCAGAAAATGTTACTGCAGCAGCTAAGTTGTTTGCATGCTTATTCAGATGTCCAAGATGGAAGTGCCTGTAAAGAACACCTTAGTATTTGGTTTTGGTTTTCACCCCTTTGGGACCTGAGGACACTAGCTTGGTTTCAAATTAAAGTAATCATCTTGCCTTTTCATTTCCGGCTCTGCAAACACTGTCCCCCTGTGACATAAAATGAGGAGGGCAAGAGAGAGACTTCTTCCAGGTGTTGTCCAAGGAATAGCACATAGGGAAAATGTTGATTTATCGATGGAGATAGTCTTGGGGGAAGCGAATATTCAAATGCGTTAGGATTTTTCCTTTAGCAGTGTTTCCTGCAATGTTAATTTTTTATTACAGTGCCTTTTTACATCCCACTCCTGGACAGAGCTTTCTGCTGCACAGCCTTGTTTTCATCTCCCTTTTTTTTTCCTCCTTTCCAGTTTGAGCGGCACGACCCGGTGGAGGGGCGGATCACAGAGCGGCAGTTCGGCAGCATGCTGCTGGCCTACAGCGGGGTGCAGTCCAAGAAGCTCACTGTCATGCTGAAGCAGCTCAAGAAGCACTTCCAAGATGGAGAGGTCAGTGGTATTGGTGGCAAATTCAGGAAACTGCAGTAGGGGCAGCCATCTCGCACCGTGCTGAGAAATGAGTAAGCAATCTCCACCTTTTTAAGAAAAGCACCCACACCTTGTTAAGCAGCATGGGGAGGCACACTGACTTTGCAGATGATGAATACTTTGTCAGCAGCAGGGAGACGGAAGAGGTGGGATTGCAGTAGTTAGTGTCCAGATCAGGGTGTCGGTTTGTCCTTATTAAAATGGATGCTGCAATTTTCAAAATTTAAACTCATTGAATGGCACCCTGGTTCTGGAGCCAGAATAAACATTGAAGACATGTTCCTAGTTACCGGCTTGACCTTGGATTAATTAGCTGCTGAGAGTGGGCAGGTTGTTATTTATTTATGAACATATGTGAAAAATTATTTGAATTACTCATGATTTAGAGAGGAATAAGGTTGTAGATCCTACACTTGTTAATTTAGTGAGAGACCTTCGAATAAGACATCTGTACCAAAGGGATGTGCTTTATCAGGTAAGGCAAGTACAGGCTGCTGAATTACTTCAGTATTAGAATTTCACATCTGCTTCTATAAAGATGGATTGCTCTTTTGTTAACTAGGTTATAAACAAGTGATTCATCAAAATGAGAATGGATAGAAAGTCTTCAGCTGGGTATTGGGTCAGTCTGACTGTTTTAGAGCCACTTTCTCCTGACATCAGAACTGGCGTTTGTTTCTGAACTGGTTTAGATGCAAAGTGTGTTCTATAACACAAGTGTTGGCCAGGGTCTAGTTCTTTTTTGTCCCTTTTTGGTGGCTTAACGGGATTCCTGTGATGTGCAGGAATCCTCAGTTCATGTGAAGCCACTTCAGTGACTTTTTTTTCCCCCATTTTCTCCCTCTTTTGCTGGTGCTGGAGGAGAATTTGGGTGTACCGAAGCAGCAGGGCACGTAGACTAATAGTTCTCTATTAACTGCAAAGAATGCCAGAAAGTTAAAAACTGGAGGAAACCATAAGTGAGCCAGAAGGCCATTGCGTTCCTGCCAGAGGAGCCGTGGTACCTGCAGCTTCTCATGCTCACCTCAGGGTGCCAGAAAGAGCATTTTTTTTTTTTGCAGGTTCCCTCATGTTTTGTAGGAAAATAGGCTCAATATTTAATAGGCTGCTATCAGTAGGTGGTGTCAACATGTCATCGGAGCTGAGATGCATTGTGTCTTAATATTTGGAAATCTCACTTCTCCAGCTCTTTGTCGCTGGCTTAAATAAGACCATTGATGTTTCTAAGGTTGTGTTGGTTTGTTTGATCGTTGAGCGAGATGCTGCAAATTCAGCTTTTCCAGTACTTCTGCTCCCCTTGAGCTTTAACAGGAATCATTTGATTTCTCATGGAAAAAAATCCTTAACTGTGATGTGTGTCTAACAGAAAATATCAGTTCTGTTGTTAATGTTCCCAAACTGTCAATTCTTTTGCTGTGATTTGTTTTTTTTTTTTAATTTATTATTATTTATTTATTTTTATATGCACACACATATATATATGTTATTGAACAGTAGCTGGGTGTATGAGAAATTAGGCAGAGGGAGTTACTTTGGAAGGTTTCTTACAGCAGATATTTTCTTCCTTTCATGTGTAAGCCAAGACCCTGACATCTGTGGCAGAGGAAGAACTTTTTGTTTTTACCTTATTCCTCATCCCCAAATCAGCCAGATTGTGTTTCTATTTGCAGATAACCGGATTCAGAGGAAGTCTTTTTCTTTATTCCAAGGACTTTCAAGGACAGAAACTGGGGAATAGGACAAAAAAAATGACACTTGCAAGAAACAGAATTAGTGGAAGACACATGATTCCTTAGACCAGGGGGAATGAAACACCCAAAATCCTAAAATGAGACGGCCTCTCTGTTAAGACGTACCAAGGTATTTAATGGTTTATGGAAGTGTAAAGGCACAAGAAGTGCCAGCCGCTTTGCACTGGAGGCAGATTAGCCTTTTTCGCAGCCAGGGCAGCTCAAAGTCAATGCTTTTGCAGAGCTAGAGAAATCAGGCACTGAAATCCTTCACTTCAGCAGGTTTTAGCTCACAGAGAATCCAGCCTGGTGCCTAACTTTCATTATACAATAGAAGCTTTTCTTGAAAGTTTGTGGGGTTCTTTTTTCCCCTGGGGTATTTTAGAAGACCATAGCCCTTGCAGATTTGCGTGCAGCACTTTGTATCTAAATAGACTTAGGTACTTTTATTGGATCACCCTGGTGCAGCTGTTAGTGCTTTTATGTAGCTTAAATTTCCCCATTGCTTTAGAAGTAGGACTGCTGTGACCAGAATCACTTTAGCCGCCTTTTGAGCTTTCTGGATAACTTATTCAGGGATGCGCTTGGAAAGTTTTCTTTGTAAATTAATCAAGCCAGAGAGTGTTCTCCCACTTGAAACTGCGGAAGCTCGATACTTGCGTTGCTTCTTCCTCTGCGTTTGTAACCCTGACGTCTGCAGAGCAAGCAGCTGCTTCAGTTGGGCTCTGCTTTACTCCCACCATCTAAAAAGGGAGCAGAGCTGGCGCTATCCACTGCTCTCCCTTTGGCTCCCAGGCCTCAAAGAGATGTTAAAGTCACCCAGCTTCTTCATTTATCCTGCGATACTTTCCAGTCACTGACCACCTTGTAGGTCAGAGAGGTTTACAATGCAAGCATGTTTTGCAGGAAGAATTTTTCCCCAAATCCCTTCTTTTCATGCTTCACTAGCCTGCTTTTGTAGCAGCATAGTATCATTATCTGCAGTTTACTAACCTGCTGTAACTCCCCTCTACACCAAAAGCAGTGGGGGCTTTGACTTCTTGTTGCTTTCCAAAGAATGTGGGAGTAAAATAATTTTAATAGTGTGATGCTGGGAGGGAATGGCAGTAATTGTACCAAACCTACCCAGCAAGCTTTGCCTTGGAAACACAGTTTACCTTGTGAGTGCTTTCTTATGAAATCTGCCAAGCATCATCTTCATTGTCTGATGCAATTACCTTTTCTGCACAAGGCAACCCTGGCAGCCTCCAAAACGTTAAAAGCTCTGGTTTAATCTAACCCTCAGCCATTTTCCAACATCATTATTGTACATTCCTGCTTTTGGGAATGGCGTGTTTTCTTGTATTAATTTATAATCTGCTTTCATTTTTATTTTTCTTGAGGAAAAATTCCATCTTTCCCTGGATACCTGGACTCCTCCGCATATTCAGTGGAGCTGCTTTTCTCCTAGTAAAAAGGACTTGAGTCGTTGGTAGTATTTACAAGCAAAGTATTTGGTTTATGTCTCCCTAACTGCTAGAAAACCAAGCTGACTTCAGAAACTAGTGATTCAGGTCATCTTCTGCACGTGCTTTGGGGGCTGTGTAGCATGTTTTTCTGTTGAGGTGGCAGAGGGTGGGAGCGAGATGTAATTCTACCTGGCTGAAACCTGGGTTTCCAGGTAAAAAGCCCTAACTTTCACAGAAGGTGTTTCGCAGAGCTGTCGTGTTGCAAGCAGATATGCATTTCTGGAGTCTGCCTGCTTACGTATCGTTCGTATTACTTAAATGGTGAAAGGATGCAGGCTTACGAATCAACAGCTGGATCTATAAATGCCTTGAAATAAGTGATCATCTGGATCCCATAATTGCTACCCTAGTCTGCTCCAGATATGCAATTTTTCTGATTCCAAATTAACTCAAGCCTCTATTATATAATGGAAACATCTATTGGTCTTTCAGTGGAGATGTGAGTAACTTACAAAGAGCCAAGCAGTGCCGACAAACACATCGATGGGGAATAGATAAATTCCTATACTCGGACTTCTGACTGATGAAGGTGATCATTCATCTGTTGACTTGTCGGTCCAAGCCGGAGGCTGTTCCAGTCTCTGATTTTGGTAGCCGGAAAGGAATTAATGCTGATGCCAGTCTCAACTATAGGATTCATCAGTAAAATACTAAATTCCATAACAGTGATGGCAGTTTTGCTACAGAGATACAGTATCTTTGTCCACATGAAAGCCCAGTTTTGTAGGATACCCCTCTACATTGATGTTGCTTTTTCAGCTTGTGAAAGGACCGCAAGTATACGTATGTAAGCATGTAAACCTTCCCTGTCACCCACTGAAGCAACAGCAACTGCAGTATTGGTGCTAAACAAGGGGCCGTTTTGCATGGACAGCAATGCTTTTTGGCCTTGAGGTCTGCCATTTCATGGTGGGAAGTTCCAGGGAAATGCAAAGTGGGGGCTCTGCTTCGAATAGCTGCTGGGATGCCTTGCGGCCACTACTGAAAACCTCGGATGTCCCAAACAGGGCAGCTGAACCACAGCACGGTGTCTTCTACTGGCCTGAAAGCGGCCGCACACCTCCTGGTTCCTGCAGGCTTTCCACATTTTTAGTGCTCTGCTCCCAGGCCAGGAGCACGTCAATCAGGAAGCACATAGCATGGGGTTGTCCGGATGGGTGACTGATCTGCAAAGATATTTTCTCCTCTAGGTATGTTGTACAAAACAGAGGAATCTTTGCAGTACTTCCTGCAGAAGTACCTGATTTATTTGTTTTGGGTTTTTCTGTTTTGGTGGGCGGTTTTTTGGGTTTTTTTTTTTTCTTTTTTTTTGCAAAGACAGTATTTTATTTAATTCTGCCATACGTCTTTTAGCATGCTGCTTGGGAACCGGAGCAGGTCTATATTTAAAGCAAGCTCCCTGTAGAGTAACTGGGGATTTTTTTTCTCAGATCCATTGTCCATGTGTGCATTTTGCCATCTCATCCTTTTTGGTCTGGATCCATGAATCCAGGGCTGACAAAGCCTGCTATTGCTTTTGTTGGTGTGCATGCTGTGCAACATCCATCAGCGGTGCATTGTCACATACTCAGTTACAGTGAAGATAGGAACAAACTGGACATTTTCTGTAATTCTTCTGCATACAATTCTAGAGGCACCATGTCTGTATGAGAAGATCGTAAAAAAATGTTCTTTTTCTTTCAAAAAATGATAGGTGGCTTCTTCCCTGATTAGAAGTTGTTGGGAAGAGTTTAAGCAGGGTTACAACGAATTGTATAAATTCATATTTGACAGTACCCGCAGAACGTGTGCTCTTCCATCCAGACCATGAAACCGTGCCACATTATGCAGTTGGGAATTTTAGTGTCTTGCTATATCAGTCTGTTGTGCAGACAGTAGGAGCAGCCTGAACCTGAAGTCTTCTTGACAAGCTGATTTGTCTCTTCCAGAGAGGAAGGCAAAGTGGTTATTACTGTGGTGATGATTCACCTCCTCCATTGGCTCCAGGCTGTGGCCATGGTGGGGAGTTTGGAGGCTGCAGCTCTTTTCCCAGCACTGATGCTGGCACTAAGCAGATCGATAAAATCGGGTGTTGTGTCATGTAACTGGGTGAGGGTCCCGGAGCTGCGCCCATCAGCAGCCGCTCTCCTGGTGGGCTCCCTGCCAGTCGGATCGGTGCAGAGAGGAGCGCGTCACTTATCCCCTGCCTGCCCATCGGCTGTGCCGTGATGCAGCAGTGCCAGCACTGCCGGATCTCGGGATGCATTTCTGGGACTATCCGGGTGCGTGACTGTAGGTGCTCACAGAGCACATGCTCACCTGTCCCAGGGTGAGCCAAGCCCCGGGCGACTGTGCCAGTAAGTGGAACAGACAGCGATCCAGCCCTGCAGCCATCCTGCCACCAGCAGCAAAGCTAACTGGGGCACATCTATACGTGCAGTGGTTTGCAGTGTCACCTTCTATGACACTGGGTAAGACACGGATCCCCCCAGGGATCCCTGAATCTCTTCGCAGAGACTGTGCAGCACTTGAACTATTTCTTTATTGTCATTGCAAGTGTGGAGGCTTGAAAAAAATATATAAATGAACCTGCTTGCAGCAGTCTCCTGCATCCCAACCACAGTCTCATGGCGTGCCTGCTCTTTTGGGCAAGAGCTGGCTGCAGAGCGAGGGCCGGAGAAATGCTTTTTGGTCTCTGCCACTGCTGACCATGCATGGAGAAGTCCCTTGCTGTCACACAACTGGCAGGGCTGGGAGGGGAGCAGAGGCAGTCAATAAAAGTACGGGTCACAACCTATATCTGCAGGTGCCAAGGCAGGAGTGTTTTGGTGTGCAGATGAATTCCCCTCTGGCTACAACTTTCGGCCGATGAGTCACTTTGTTATTGGTAATCCAGATAGTGTCATGATCTCCTTTTCCCACCACCTTAAGACTGTCTTTTCTCTGTCCCTAGGGGCTGACATTTGAGGAGGTGGAGAGCTTTTTCACTTTTCTGAAGAACATAAATGATGTGGACACAGCTTTGAGCTTCTACCACATGGCTGGAGCTTCGCTTGATAAAGGTATTAAAATTCGCGAGATGGACAGGCACTGAAATCTTGAGGGAATGCGACTCATGGCATGTCTTTGAAGTTGAGAAGATGTCGAACAAGCCCAGCTGACAGATTAAAAATGTACTGAAATCACAGTTCCTCCCTGTAATGAGAGGTTTAACTTGCTACATCTATGGATAAAGATGTTTTATACTTCTCTAGTTTTAGCTATAGAGGGGGGAAAAAGGCTGAAATGTATAGCCTGGATAGATTTGGAAGCGGTGGTTTCATGGTGAGTGATTAGGAAGCGGTGATATCATGGTGATATCTTCAGCAGGACCATTCAGGCCTGATGCGTGCAGAGGCAAGATGACCTCGTGAGTGTATCACGGGCTCTGGGACCAGACCACAGACACACCAGTGTTCCTTCTTCTTCCCCATCTTCTGGAGTGAGGTCTTTTTCTCCTTTTATGAAGTACTTGAAAAATTATTGTTGGCAAAGTCAAGCGGTATTATAAGAAGTATTCTTGCAAACTGTATCTTCCATAGAGGTCTCTGTGATTGATGCAGCACAGGCACTAACCAGCAGTGGAGCTGGTGGTAGGAACGTTTCGACCCTTGTTTTATTTCAGCTTTGCTTAAAAATGAGAGGTTTTGCTTAGGAATAAGAGCTGTGTGGCCAGATGCTGCGTTTCTGATCTGAAATCCAAATAATGGCAAGCACCTTTGGAGCTCCCAGGCACACTGGAGGGAAGGAGGGGGAGCATTGGAATCCCACTGAGGTCCCAGACCAAGCATCGAAGTCTGTCCAGAGGAGGCTCTCTTCATATAACCCAGTCTAGAGGCTGCGCATGGCCAAAGGAGCTGGCTGAATAAACTTCAGGGCTGGTGTTTCCTGGGGAGCTTGGTTATAGTGTGGTTTATTGATCAGACCAATCCATATCTATCTTCATCTCATCCTGGTTTTCCTTTTCTGAGCTAATCCATATCAGGTACATTCTCAGATCTGAAACACTGATTTAAAAACAAAACAAAAAACCCCATACATTTAAAAAAAAAAGTCCAACTCTCTGCTGTCAGGATCTGTCACAAGTGTGTGCTTTTCTTTTCTAGATCTTTTTTTTTTAAAACACTCAGACTGGGAATATAAAAAAAAACGGCAAACTCATTAAAAGTTTTTTAGACTAAGTGAGAACTCTTGTCTACTAGAAAGTTAAAGCTGATGTATTCAGGCAGCTGCAAAATTAAATGTTTCGGAAGTGAGCTATTCTTCCAACCACTGCTGTTGTGGGAATATTAACATTAACAAGGTTTTGGGTAGTGAAATTACAAAGGGAGTCAAACGTGTCACACCTCTTCTTGCATGTGTCAACAGCCCTCCTTGGCTTTGATTTTTTTGGGGGAAATCATCTGTACTCTCTGTTTTAGATCACTGTTATCTTAAGACTTAAAGTTAAGAGAACCTGATAGGATTTTCTTTCATTTAAAAGTAAAACTGGCAGCTGGCAGCAGGACCAGAGCCGAATTCGTCGCTTATTCCCCTTTCAAGGCGAGGGTGTGAATTGCACTTTCCTTTTGGCATCATCTGCAGCCCGACTTTCCAAGCAGCCGTTCTGCTGGCGCACCAGCAGAGAGCCATGGTATAACTCCTTTGTGTTTTAGGGCGAGGCACAGATGTGCTTCGCTAGAGATGGGCCAAAGCGAGGGGAGACGGCTGAGCCCACTGCTTGCTCCAGTGGCTCAGCCGGGTCGGAGCAGGGCTGCAGCCCAGGAGGGGTCAATGGAAGATCGTTTTATTTGAAGTACGGAGCTTGAAATGGCTGCAGACTTGACAGGGAATTTGGAGGGAGGTAGAGGTGAGTTTTGAGTGCAGCATGTATTTGTCATCGAATTACTGCTTGTCTTAATCTGCCTTTGGAGCTGGATGAAAGAAGTCAGTCCCCCACGGAGGCACAACTCAGATCACTCCTCTAGAGTAATGGCATGTAGTCAACGCTGGTATTTGGGTGGGGAGGAGTTCTGTAGGGTAGGTAAGGTTGGCAGAGATCTCTAGAGACCCTCTAGTCCAAGAGGGTCGCCTACAGTAGCTCGCCCAGGGCCACCTATGGTCAGGTTTTGGATATCTCCAAGGATGGAGATGCCACAGCCTTTCTGGGTATGTAAGAAAGCCTGGATGAGTATTTGTGATAATTTGTGAGAAGGAGAAGAGTCAAATCATGAAATCTGGTGTCCTGCAGAGGAAGTCAGGGTCACGGGTTGTCGCCTTTGCTACCCTCACACCAGTGCGTTGTCTTGTGTGTATGTGTGCGTCCTGATGGAGAGGGACTGTGGAAGTGCTTGGCACCATGTCCTCAAGCAGGAGGGGCCTGGGGCTTGCCTGCCCTTTGGTTTTAGTACATGTACAGTTACGGTGCGGTGTTTGCTGAGCCCTGATGCAACGATGTTTTGGGCAGAGCTCCGTCACAGCAGAGCACGCCTGTCCACAAGGCTTTGAGAAATCAGCTCTCCATAGTTCAACAGCCCCTTGAAGATGCTGAATACTTTTCAGTTTAGAAACCACTTTCTGTGTTGGAATCTCCTTTCTTTACTTATTTATGACTGTGACTATTACATGAACAGTGGATTGGCTCTGCCTTTGGTCTGGTAGTTCTGCTTTTTTTCCCAGAAGTGTGATCTCCATGACTTTCTGTTGTGTTCCCTTTGATGTCAGAACAGTTTCTACTCAGCTGCAGGGCTGCTGACCTCGCATTTTGGGAAGAAAAAGAAAAATGTATTGTGCCACAGGACTGTGTAGGGTTTGTACGTCTCTATTCTGGATGGATATTCCAGTACATACACATGCAAATGATTTGAAAAAAGTTAAATAGATTTTTGCTAGCTCTGTTGTCAGTGATGGCATCCAACGTTTCCAGTTGGGATGCTTAAAATTAAACATGCATATCAATGTAAGATGCTACGTAACCTGATTTCTGGGAGCCCAAAATACAAGTGTCCTGCCTCCACAGCCTGGGACTGCCCAGGGCAGGGAGCCCTGCTCCTGTCACCCTGGGCGCTGTTTGGGAAATGAAGGCAGCAGTCCAGCTGCCCATTATTTTGCCCAAATGTGTGATTAATCTCAAGACAGAGGAAAAAAAAAAAAAAGTGAGTTTTGCCATCTGGCTAGGCTCTCACCCATAGAAAAGCTCTGTTTGTAAGCACTTGGTGAGGCATTACTCACAGTGTGGTGCTGGGAATTGAAGTGAAAAAAAGATAACTGTGTCAGACGCTAAACTTGCATTAAATAACTCAGATGGCTCATTAAAGGAACCAGTGGGAGACACTAACGGTTGAAATTTTGAAAGCCCTATAGCTTTTCAAGATAGAAATGTGGAACTCATTTTTGGTGGTGTAAAATCCAGAAGACTTTCCCGTGTAGAGATGGATGCAGCCATCCCAAACCCCCAAATCTGGACAAGCTTTGTTTTAGGAGATGCTTCCCCAGACAGCACCTATTTCATTTTGCAAAATGATAAAGAAATTATGCTGGGATGTTTACTTCAGTTTTTATTTGCCTCACCAAGATACCTTGTAATCTGGAGTGTGTGTGTCAAAGTGGAGAGCAGAGACACTTTCCCCTTCCTTATGATGCCTTAAAAACCAACAAAACCATTACCGAGCACACCACAGTCACGCAGTCCCTGTGAAATAACAGTTTTGCAGAATTTTTGCTTTGAGCAAGAACAACATGATGGAGGTGGCACTTGTGCAGTTGGATTAATAAGAGAGGAAGCAGTAACCGGCAGCCATAAGTACAAATTACAGCTGGTAAAAAACTACGGACTTGAAAAATAAATAAGCACATGTCAAAAAGGAGAGAGGGATCAGGCGACACCCTGTAGAGATGGAAGGAGGGGGGTGAAAACTCAGCAGAAAAACATGCCTTATAATTAAAAAAATCATTCCAACTTTTTCTTCTATGTAAGGCTATAGCAAATAACTTCTTCAGCAGGGTACCTGGGGCACCAGGAGGAGAGGATGGTATCAAAGCTTGGTTGAGCACCTTTAGAGAAGATCTACATTTAAGAGGAGTTAAATGAAATTCGATGTTGCTGTCTGAGGAAACTGAGATTCGCTTTTGCTGTCTGAAGGTCTGAGTCTTGGGTAAGAGATGGCTTATAGTGCTTAAAACCTCTGCCATTGTCAAAGGTGAGGTGTTTTAAAGTACCTCCTCAGCAAAAGGACTTTCGGGGGGAAAAAGAAGCTGAAAAATGTTTGTCTGAACTCTTACTTTCCCCTAAACCTCTTATTTTTCCTTGAGCTTTACACATCTTACTGAAGTCCCCCAGCAGTGCTCATGGCAGGTGGGAGTTACAGCGCATGTTTTGCAGCTGGCTGGAGCCAGGACTGTATTTAGGGAACGAGCATCACCTAATTGGGGAGGAGAAAGATGCCTTTTACAAAGGCATATATAAAATCCAGAGACAGGGCATTTATCTTGGTGAAAAGGACCATGCCATCCACCGTTTGGCTCCGGCGTTTGCTGCCACTTTGTGCCGTGGTGTTTGATCAAAGAGGACCTATAAATACTGCATTATACCTGTGCAATTTATAGTCACCCTCTCCTCTGGTTTGGTGTGATGCTGGCCATCAGGCCCGCCCTCTCGGTTCAAGGGGGAAAGCTGAAGGCAGCTTTGTCATTTTTTTGTGTTTGATGTCAGTGTAAGCTAATTAAATGATAGATCGTTAAAGCCCTTCTTGGAGGGCTGCTGCCATCTAATGCACCCTCTTACTTCTGTTGCAGTTCATTCATTCGATCTCGTTGCATCTTGCTGGCTAATTTGTGCGTATTCAGAAGAAGAGAGCCAAAAGGAAAGGGATGCACGGACGTGGCGGCTGCCCCTGTGTTTAAAATGTGAATTCCCCCCTTTCATTTGCTCCCCGGGTTTTCTTGAGAGCTGTACCGCGTGCGTGGCACGCTATATTCTGCAGCCTGTTTGGCGTGGGTGGGCTGGGAGAGATGTGCAGTCTCCCCACGGCTTGGTTGGCAAGGTTCTGGTATAAGGCTGGGGAAAAAAAATTAATTCAGGTTTTCTTTAATGATTATATTGCCGCTGTCCTCCTCAAAGCAGGCTCTGGCTGCCAGCAGGACACGCACAGAAGTGGTGCCATACCCTGACTTAGGGCAACAGAGTAGTAACTGCAGACCAGAGTTACATCTCTCATATAGGAAAGGATTTTAACTCAAAAAGAATAATTACAGGGAAGTAGTGGGTGCCTGCTTGAGATTATATATATGTTAATCCACCTTCTGTTTAATTTCAGTTTTCTGCATTATTTAGTAAAACGAGGGATTTTATAGGAAAAAAGGAGCTGATGATGGCTGTGGATTCCTCCCCGAATACCCCAAATGTCACTCAGGGGAGCAGAAACGGGGTGGAAGGAACCAATAATCTTAACGTTCATGGGGGGGTGGGGGGGGAAATCCTATTAGACACACTTTATGCAGTTTCTAATTAATCCAGTTACAGTATAGATTGGGTGCTTATTTTTTTCCTTTCTGACACATAACTCTTCAAAATTTCTGAAGGGTCAATAGCTCTACAAAAGGGACCAGAGTGCATGAACCCAGAAGGATGCTGTGGATGAAAGCAGAGGCTTTTTTTGGTTTCAATCCGATTTTGTGTCACGCCACTTCCCTCTTTTGCCTTGCTGAAAGGGAGCTCTGCAGCTAAATGTTGATCCCAGTTGCTGTGCACTCGCTGCCGCGGTGCAAAGTCTCTCTGGACAGGGTTTCCCCAGGTCAGGCTTTGTGGGGAAGTGATTTAACTTAAAATATGCTCACGTTCATGCAAAGCCCTTCTGTTTTATCGAGTATCTGGAAAGGAGCAGGGTGTTTCAGCCCTGACAAACACTGACAACTGAGCTGCTCTTACCTCCCCTCCTTCCTTCAATTACCAGCTGTCAAAGGGAGACTAGAGGGCGGTCAGACTCACACGAATACATGCAGGGAAACAGCTAAACCAGCCTGGGGGTGGGGGGGGGTCCCTCTTTATGCAGCAAAATCTACTGCATAACCCTGCCAGATTGATAGCTCCATGGATTGCTCTTTTCTAGAGGCGTGAATAAAACTACTGCTCGCTTCTTTGCTGATGGGCTCAGCTGCCCGTCTGGTGGGGGGAAGTGAAATACTTCATTACAACTCTTTTATTTTATTGCAAGGTTAACCTTGTCTGCTTGCTGCAGAGCCTGTCGCAGGGAGGGTGGATGAGTTCATTCTGCAATTATTGGCCCTGAGTTGCTTAACAGGAAAACTGTTTTTTATTATTCCCAGCCTGTTGGAATAGTTGGTTCACAGAGTATCGTCTCTGCAACTGTCAGAAGGAGCAACCTTGTTGATCAACCCCATCAGGAGAGGTTTCCCACCTGGTATTTGTTGCAGTGCTGACATTTCTTCCAATTTTATAACCAAAGCAGGGGAAAAACATCTCATCTCGGTGTTTTTAATATTTATCTCGAACACACAGGTATCGGCACATTGGTGATCACCAGCAGCCTCTCCACACCTCGCGTGGTGTTGCAGTAGGAAGGCAAAGGCTTTGAGGAGCCTGGTTTTGAGGCATGTGTTGAACAGGCGGGGGACAAAGCTTATTTCAAGCCTCTTTGAACATGACACGTTTTTGTAAAGGCAGTTTTCTGTAGAGGAACAAGAGTCTTCCGCTCCTCTGCCTGCATTCACTGTGGTTGGCAGATCCCAACATCTCACTAACCTTGTGCCCGCCCTCCGTTGCAGTGACAATGCAGCAAGTGGCCAGGACGGTGGCCAAGGTGGAGCTCTCCGACCATGTGTGCGACGTGGTGTTCGCGCTCTTTGACTGTGACGGTGAGTGACCCCAACCTTGCCCCATTCCTCTTGGCCAAGCTGGGCGAGAGTCAATCTGGGAGAAGAAATAGGGGGAAAAAAATGCTAGCCATGAAAGCTTGTTGTGGCCTTGGCTCTTCTTGCCATGCTACTGTCCGCTCTTTGGCCGTGGATCCGTACTGATGCTCCTGCCCTTCTAGGAAGCATATCTGATGGTACCCAACTTCCGAGGCGTTGATCTTAAAGCGTTTGGCACGCACAGCTTGCTGCACAGCTTTTTTTTTTTTCCCTCCCACTGCCACAAAACTCTATTTTGTTTAACAAAGTGAGCTATTGTGCTCCAGTGTTGGAAATGAGCCTATCTGGTACTTAGTTATTTCCAAAATCCTGGACAAATATTAGCTTAATTAATTAATGGCAGCTCTGTGCCCTGCTGCGAAGCTTATTGCTTTGCTGGCCCACAGAGGATGCGAGCGCTTTGGGGTAGCTTGTTGCCACACTGAAGCAGTCTCAGGTTGATGTAATGAGAATTAGTGGAGTCTTTGCCACCAGGGGATGATGGCAGCAATTCAGACTTGGAAAGGAGCGAAATACTGCATTTGCCCAAAGCTATCAAGCCAAAACCAGAGACCTTGCTGGCGCCCTGCTTCTCCAGCAGTCACCAGGATCTGGCAGCTCTGAGTGGCAGCAGTGATGCATAACTAGACAGTTGTTTACTTTCTGATATAAATATGAACTTAAAATATCTTCAGTTATTTTATTCCTTCTTGTCCCTCTCGGTTTCAGCCCCACCTGCTTCTTTGCACCTTTCTAAGGTTGCACCTTTCGTTTTATTTTTCTCTGTGCTTCGGTGCCACTTTCTGATACGATCCTCAAGCCAGATGATCAGGCTGGAGATTAGAGTGAAGAAAAGCGTAGCCGAATATTCTCCATTTGCATCCTCTCATAGGAGAATCTGCTAAGTATTTTGATAGCAAACCTTTGGGGAGAAAGACTGTGGTTGCCAGAGGAGCCTCTGTAAGGAAGAAAGCAAGTGGAATAGCAGGCACAGACCTCTTGGGGGTTTTTGGGGTTTTTTTGTTTTGTATGTGTGTGTTTTCACTCTGTCGGTATTTATAGACAATGCACGCATCAAAAACCTGTAGCACCAGAGGGAATTTTTTTACTCGCCCCTTGACAGTTTGCTGGAATTTCGCTGCCCAGATTTGCATTCAGATGTAAGGCAGGAAAAAAACCTCTGAAATGAAGCAACTTGTTCATGAAATATGATGATGTCGTCCCCCGTATCAGCCAGACAGATTCTCTCTCCTTTGATCTGGGGAACCGATGGCACTGGCAGGTTTGGTTCTTGGGGGCCGATGTTCGTCATGTTTCTTCTGTGCCCAGGGTGGGTTGCTTTCCTGTGCTGTTCCCCAGAAGCTAAAATCAGTGCTATCAGCTCTGTGCCATAGGCAGGGGAGCAAAACAGGCGATGGGATATGGGCAACATCGTGGCAGAAGGCATCAGCCCCTCAGCAGACAGGCGTCAGGCTGTTGGTTGCGCTGTGGCTTGCTGCTGTCCCCTCCAATCAACCAGTGCCCTAAATAAAAATCCCAGAGGTTTTAATTTATTGGTGGTTAAGCAACTGCAGAATAAAATTTGCCCCAATTTGCTATAATCTTATTTTTAACATCAATTTAGTTGACATAATTCCCAATAACCTGACTAGATTAATGAATCTTCCCTTATACTCCATTAAGAAAAATCTGTGCTCTGTTACCCAGTGCTCCCATAATTTTCTAAATCAGAGTGGAGAGTTTCCTGCAGGTGCTCGGGCATTTGCTTCGCATTTGCTTTGCATTTGCCTTTCTGTTTTCGAGCCCCAGCACTCCAGGCCCTGCAAGACATGGCAGTGCCAGGCTAAGCAGGGCAGCATCTGTAGGGTTGGGATTTAAATACTGATGTTCGGCAACCCTTCTCAGCAGGATATTTTGGGAGGTTGAAGCCAAACGTGATTTCTGTGTCTGCAAGATATGACACTTTTGCTGCTGCCCTTTAAAGTTAGTGCATGCGGGGAGGAGGTTGTTGGTGGGTTTTAGTGTTTCTAATGTTTTTTTTCCTTCTTCTCGCAGGGAACGGCGAGCTGAGCAACAAGGAGTTTGTTGCCATAATGAAACAGCGCCTTATGAGAGGCTTGGAGAAGCCCAAGGACATGGGCTTCACGCGACTCATGCGGGCAATGTGGAAATGTGCCCAGGAGACGGCATGGGACTTCACCATGCCCAAGCAGTAGCGGGGATGGGGAGGAGCGCCGTTTCCCTGTCCTAGCCCTGCCACCACCGCCTGCAGGTGAACGCCGCTGCTGTGGACACCTGCGGGGTGGCACCGGGCTCTGGCGAGCCCAGACTGTTCATAACAGTAGTTTTTTGTAAATCAAAGTTAGAAATCAAAGCCTGTTGTATTTGCAGCTTCCGCTTGCCACTGGCCCCGTTAATATTCCTCTCTCTCAGGAAAAAGAAAAGGACTTTTCTTACTGCTGCCACCTCCGCTTTGTGATGTGCCCTGCCTGCAGAGCTGGGCATCGAGCGAGCTGGTGGGGCTGCACCTAAATCACTTTCATTTAATGTTATTACAAAATTGCATGGGGTTTATTTTAATTTTTAGAGTGCTCCTGAGAAAGAAGCTATGGGATTCCTGGATAGATCGTACGGGTGGGACCTAGGAGCAGAGAGCTGAGAGCACCCCAGGATTTTGGCTGGCCAAATGCTCTGTGCTCCCCGAGACTGTCAAGGGTTGGAGGGGACGGGTGCACCCACAGAGGGGCTGCTTGAGCCAAGGTGCTGCCTCTGACATAAGAGCAGTTAAAAGCAGTGGAGCAATTGGCTCTGCTGCCCATCCTGCCTTGCATAAGCAACCTGCTGTGAGAGGTCTCCAATTATTTTTTTAAATGGAGAGCCCTCTCCATGGGGAATTGCTGTTCTGTAACAGGAACAGGCTGAAAAATGTTATTTCCTGAGTGGTGTCCTCTCTGTAAAGTATCATGTAAAGATGTTGCTCACAGCAACATGGCTCGTGGCTCGTTTCTTTCGATGGCTTCAGGTCTTCACCTAAGGCTGGTGGCGAGTCATCAGAGATCGGGCGTTTTGGAAGGGGGGAGAAAAAAACATGATGACTTTCCAGAGCTGGAAAGACAAAGGCCAGAACTGCCAAGTTTGCGGTCCCACGTTGCCAACCAGCCCCGGGCAAGCAGCCCATTTGGGATGGCCCCATAGGCTATCTGCCGCAGGCTCCGCCTTGTGGAGAGGCGCACACACTGCGGGTGTTTAAAGGACAGCCACGAGCTCCAGGCTTTCTTTGAGGGGTAACACCCTTCTGGAATATTTTCATACTGGGGTATTGATCCTGCTATTGGGGATCACTCCATCTACTGTCATCTTCTTCCTCTCCTCTCCTGTAGTTGGCCTGCCAATAGCATGCTCTGTTCAGGTGTCAGTCTCTCTTCTGTCAGAGACGCTACATTGGGCCGCAATGGTGCTGGGGTAAACGTTTTGGCCGTCCTGCCTGCAGGGATGGTTGTTCTTGCTGCTCGTCCTCCCTGCTCACCACAAGCTTGCAGGCAGCCGTGGAGCCTCCACGGAAATCACAGAACCATTAGGGTTGGAAAGGACCACTAAGATCACCACGTTCAACTGCCAACCCACCACCCCCAGGCCTCCTAAATCATGTCCCCAAGTGCCACGTCTACACGGTTTTTGAACTCCTCCAGGGACAGTGACTCCACCACCTCTCTGGGCAGCCTGTTCCAGTGCCTGACCACTCTTGCAGTAAAGAAATTTTTACTAATATCCAATCTAAACCTCCCCTGGCACAGCTTGAGGCCTTTTGCTCTCGTCCTATCACTAGTAACTTGGGAGAAGAGACCAACCCCCGCCTCGCTACAACCCCCTTTCAGGTAGTTGCAGAGAGCGATAAGGTCTCCCCTCAGCCTCCTCTTCTCCAGACTAAACACCCCCAGCTCCCTCAGCCGCTCCCCATCAGACCTGCTCTCCAGACCCTTCCCCAGCTCCGCTGCCCTTCTCTGGACACGCTCCAGCACCTCAATGCTCTCCTTGTACTGAGGACAAGTCAAATGGCGAGGACAAGGTCAAACGCCACCCATCTCGAAACTCTCTCTTTTGGAACAAAGCGAAGCCTGTTGCCTCCCCGGCAGGACCGAATCTATCGAACAGCCTGTGCGGCGGCAGCGGGGGATGCACGGCAGGCCTTAGCGGCAAAGCGCTGTTCCCCGCCTCAGCGCGGCCTCGCCTCGC
>WEKW01007399.1:68978-93684 GCA_013389905.1 Sula dactylatra
CCCGGCCCGGTCCCCGGTGTCCGTCTGTCCGGCCGGGCCGCCGAGGGGACGGGGCTGGTCCGCAGGGCCCCTCCGCCGGGCTGCTGGGTACCGGCTGTCACCCGTTACTGGTGCCGTGCCTCCTCCGTTCACCGCCCTTGGCGTTAGGCGGGGGGGATGGGGGGAGGAGGGGGCTCTGCCCCGAGGGGAGGGCGCGAAGGCACGGAGGGGTCACCCTCCCTGCTGTTGTGGGCTACTGTCACGGCGGCTCCGGGGAGCACGGCTACAAGGACGTGGCTGTGGGGAGGAAGAGGAGGTCTTGGTGGGGCCACAGAAAGCCGCCCTCCTCTCCCCGCCTGGGGGTGGGCCGGCCTGCGGCGGCGGAATCCCCTCCCCGAGCACCGGGCGGTGGCTGCAGCCAGCTCGCAGGCGGGCAGGGAGGCCTTCTTACAGCCTACGTGCTGGAGCTGCGTGTGTTCCCTGGCTATTCCGCTCGGCAAGCGTTGCTTCTTGCTTCATACACTCCCATTGATTACCACAGCGCAGCTACTGCCGTTCGTTCCAGCACCCGTAAAAAATAATCTTCCTTCTTGAAGAGCTTCTGCCAGTTTTATGGGCTTTGAGGAGAGCTCTCATTTCATAGAATCACAGAATCACAGAAGCTGGAAAAGACCTCTAAGATCATCAAGTCCAACTGCCAACCCACCAGCCCCAGGCCTCCTAAACCGTGTCCCCAGGTGCCATGTCTGCACGTTCTTTGAATTCCTCCAGGGATGGTGACTCCACCACCTCTCTGGGCAGCCTGTTCCAGTGCCTGACCACTCTTGCAGTAAAGACATTTTTCCTAATATCCAATCTAAACCTCCCCTGACGCAGCTTGAGGCCTTTTCCTCTCGTCCTATCACTAGTAACTCAGGAGAAGAGACCAACGCCCACCTCACCACAACCTCCTTTCAGGTAGTTCCTGGAACCTTTATGGCACACGTAATCAATGTGTCACAAAAGCAACTGGGAAGTGGTTTGCAGAAGCAGCCAAGCGCAGTTCTTTGTCTGTGTGTTCTTATGTTGCAGAAATTTATGCAAAGGGCTGCAGATATTTTTTTTTGTTTTTTCTTTTTTTACTTTGACAAACCTTATCTGAGTTTTGATTCTTCGGCTGTGGTTTGCAGCTTGTCTGTCCTGAGGAGGGCCCAAGGCTTCCTGTAATCCTTGCTTTGGTGGCGCGAGGCCTCTTCCCCTTCCCTCAAGCACAGTGTATCAGCCTGTCATACATATAGTGTGGTTTTCCTTCCCACTCAGAGCTTATGCTTTTGCGAAATTACTGGGTAGGAGAAGCGACTTTGGGAGGAAAAAGCACAGTGTAGCACACAGAAAGGCTCACCCTGGCAAAGATTGCTCTTCCTGAAGAGCTCTGCTGGTGTGTGTGCCAGAAAAGCAGATCTGGATGGCAGCAAGCACCTGTTTGCAGTGTAAAGCAGTCATGTTTTGCACTAATCCTGTGACCTGGGACAGTTAGAATAAGAGGTGGGCTATGTACAGTTAGGGAACTGGAGCACAGGGGAGGAAAGCAGAGGAACAGGGGGCAGCAGGGCAGGTTAATGTTAAATACAGTGTGCTAATTTGCAGCCAGACCCAACCCAAGTTACTGGTACAAGATTCGTGTCTGAGCTGCTGTCCAAAGACCCTTCGCTTGATGTCCTGCTGGTTGCTTGCCCATGCAGTTTGGGTCTGTAGTTGGGAAATGTTGCCAAAGATCCTGCAGTTACACGGCGGTCACTGAGTCTTTATGTAGTTCATGTGCCCCTGGGAAATCTCTTTTTTTATGAGTTATGTTGCGTTCGGCAACAATCAACAACGTGGACCTTGCACAGCCGGCGCTTGAAACTCCAACCCTGGCTGGGTCCTACAGGTGTCGTCGCAGGATCAGCGAAGGGTTTTGAAGGGGGATTTCAGCAGAAATATTCTCCTACCTGAACGCAACCAGCACGCTGGTATAGACAAAGTCTCACTGGTCACCTTTAAGCAGGAGTTTTGGAAAAATTAACAGAAGTTGAACAAATGTCGGTTAATAAGCGAGGAAGAGTGATCCATAGCACATGTTTGGTGGGGAGCTGAGTTGGCAGAACTGAAAACTAATTCAGCAGTCTCTGCTTCAGTAGTTCATGAATTTGCACTGTGCTGTAACTGCCCAGAGGGCCAGCGTGGCTTTGGGGTGCAGAAGCAATAGGACTGGGGCTGTAGAGCAAAACAGGACTGAGCTGGGGCCGTACGTGGACTTCTCTGGTTGGTTTTGGGAACTATACTACCAAAAATCTTTTGGCAAGCTGTAGGGAACTGAGCCTAAAACAACAGGAGTGGGGTGGGTGGAGGGACAGACTCACAAGATGAAGTTTAAGAGTGCCTGGCCGTTTGCTCCGGGTTTGGACAGAACAAAAGCAAATACTCTAATTTTGTGAACACTATAGTGGTATAAATATGAGCGAGGGAAGGCTTTGTTTTTCTGAAAGCTGAAATCTGTCAAGCCCCCCCAAGCTCAAAAGCTCATCATCCAGTGAGTTACTGCTCGTTACCGTGCCGTCATTTTTACCCTTCGTCCTGTAACAATTGCCTGTATTGGCTGTTGGATTACCGAGCGGTTTTCTCTTGCCCCTGCAAGCTCTGCGGGGCAGACTGGATATCTTGGCTCATCTCTTGGCCTGCAAGCGTTGTTTGTGCTTGCATAAAGAATGTGATACCCCCGTAGTGCAAGGTCTGTAATGTGCAATCTGCAGGAGGAGATGAAATGTCCTTCTCGGTTCTAGGCTCTGGATAAAGGACTGCAAGCTTGTCAAGTTACCGATGCCTTTGTAAATAACGTTGTCTGGTTTTAATCGTGTTACGTGTGGCTGTTCTCTTTAGTGGGGATGCAATATATAAACTTCAGAACCTACAGGCATGAAGAGATTGGTCTGATATTTGGTTAAAAAAAGGCAAAAATAGTTTGAAAAGATGGCGCTATCCAGCTGCCAGGGAAATGCATGATGGAAAGATGCTTCTGTGCTTGGAGGAGTCTCGCTCGGTTTCACAGTGTTGTCACCAGTGCAGTTAGGCCAGGCCTGAATGTTTGTGCCTTCTTGTCTGAAAAGGGTGGAGGACGGTGTGTGTCTGAGCCTTGCAAGGAGCAGCCGATAGTCCACAGCAGTTTATCCAATGCGCATGTGCACCCCACTTAAGAAAAGGAACGCTGAATATTGGCAAATCGCATTCGGTAATTGAGAGAGGTGATGGTTTTTACAGCTTTGTCTACATGCATCAAATACATAGGAAAGACAGCGCAAGAGAACCAAGCACCCTTCTGACTCAGCTGTTACGGGTCCTACCATGCTAGCAATCAGGGCTGCAGCTCTCTGTCCCCGAAAGGGGAGTGTCCCTGTGTCCCCATGTGACTGGCATCCCATGGTATTGTTTTCTAAGCTCTCTAAAGATGTAGCATTGTCACATCATTTACCCAGCATGGTAGACTCTCAAAGGCAGGAGATAAAGAAGAATAATATGCTTTATAATATGCTAGAGAACAAACATGGAAATGCTTCACTGTTAAGAGAAGAGACATAGGAAAAAAAGGAGAGGAAAAGGATGCGCCGCTTGGGTGATCCGCTGTGTCTCCCGGACTGTCCAGCTGGGTAGGCGTGGGATTTTCGTGGAGGTTGTGTGCATCGGGAGAAGCAGACAATATCTACAACCTACAGGTCTTTATGATGAAGGGTGGGGGTTCTTGGAGCTGTGGCAGAGATGAAGAGGGGTTTCTTTATGGGAGAGTGGGAAGGGCGGATTGAACTTGGTGGCCTCTTAACTTTTTTTCTTTCATCTTTTTCTCATTTCAGTTCTGCTTGAATCGCTCAACAAGAACGAGCAATCAGCCAATGGCCAGTCCCAATCCAAGGAGTCCACAAATCCCCAGTTCAAGAAAATGAGTGGAGAGTTCCCGTCGGCCAACGGAGAGGCTGGTGGGGAGGCCCCCAAGGGCTACACTCAGGACCAGGTGGATGCAGTGAAGAGGTATGTGCGCAGCTCTTTGTGGCTTTAACTCACAGCTTGGGTTTATCATGCAATACCAGTCTGTTTTTCACAATGTTTTAAAGATGTAATGATGGAACATGAAGGAGGAAGGCAGAAAGAGTAGGCAGAGGTGGACAACAACTCATGATGTGTGCCATGTAAGGAGATCTGGTCAGCTTTGAATCATATCGAGTGGTTTTTGATTGACGAGGTGTTTAAAAAGGTATCTAGGAGGACTTATAGCTACAGAACCTGGGAGGCAGCTGGGTTGGGTCTGCAAGGGATGAGATTTTTCCCTCAAAGGCATGTACGAGGGCTAGAACTGTAGGCTCATAGGCCTTTTACAGGCTGAGGTCCTGAGAGGCATTTGGGATGCATTCAGCTCATGGACTTCACAATAATGTTTGCTTCAGTGTTATTCAGTAATACTGTGAAAAATCTCGTGTGGTCCTGAGATCCTGTAGGTGGAAGTCATGGCTCATAGCTCGCAGTAGGCAGCCCTCCTGCTCTAAGCTTTGCTCTAGTAGCAAGTGACAGGGCATATCCTTCTTTCTCTCTCCCGATGATATTCTGCTCATGGTCCCTCTTAGAGGCCGATAAAGTAGAAATCCACCGCAGGACACTTCGCTCTGCTGTTAGCACAATACACTTCAAAAGCTTCGTGCTGGGAAGTCCCAGGACATGTTAATCCAGTCCTCTGTTTTCCCAGCCCTGTTTCAAGCCCTTCTTTATTCCTTTCTACCATTTACAAATACTGGAAGTTGAAGGACTGAGCTGCAGGCACAGTCACTTGGTAGACTTTGTTTAAGGTTATGGGCATGGTCTGGATTGCGCAAGAACTGCTCTGGCTAGTGGACTTACGGGGCTGCCTGTTACATCATGCATGTCTCCAAAACCCCAGCCTGCAGTATTCTGTCTCATCGAAGTCATGTGAGAAGGAGAAACCATCGCTGGGCTATGAGTGTACCCAGAACGAGTTGGGCTGCACACACAGGCCTGTGCAGCTCCCTCTTTCTTCCTTTAGCTTTCAGCTGGTGTTATTTTTAGGTCTGTGAATTAACTGAGTCTGAACAGAGGGGGGAAAAAAGCCAATAGTCCAGCTATCCTTCAGATCCCGGCCTGCCATTCGTAGTCCCTCCCAAATAGCCTCCAAAACATGAGCATGATGAATCTGAAGGTTATTTGCCAATCACATTCTTCAGCAGTTGATATCATTGCCTGAGGAGAGGCCCTTCTACCTCTACTGGCTTGACTTGTTCTGCAAGGGTGTTTGTGTGCTAGTATTGCAGGCATGGTGGGAATGAGGCTGTGAAAAAAAATTGGGTCACCCTCTGAGGAATTAGAGCTGAGTAAACCAGAATTCACTGAACAATGTCGATCGAAACCGTGATGGTGAGATGTTACAGAGTTGACGTATTCAATGCAAAGTGGTTTTCACAGCTCAGACTAACTGTCTGTGTTTTCTCCCTTCTCTGCTGGCAGGGTAAAGCAATGCAAAGATTACTATGAAATTCTGGGAGTAAACAGAGAAGCTTCTGATGAGGACCTGAAAAAGGCTTACCGGAAACTTGCACTGAAATTTCACCCAGATAAGAACCACGCACCAGGGGCTACAGAGGCATTTAAAGGTAAAGAACATTTCCAACTTTGTGATTTGCCCTCAACTATCAGGCGACGGTGCTGAGTTGGGCTAGCAAAGACTCTTAAAAACCTCACGAGTCGGGTAGAGTGAAATAAAGCTCTTCTTTGTAAAGTTGTATCTTTTCTTCTGAGCAGGTTGTATTATGAACAAAATATAGTCAAAGCTTCAAATAATAAATGCAGGTTGGCATAGATAGGCTTCACTTCTGCTTGGCGCAGACAGGCTTCACCTCTGTTAGTCGGACAAGGAGAAGCCTTCCTTCCCTTTCTTCTAGCAGCCCTTCCTGTGTGTTGCTCTATCCTTTTGCCACGCTGCTCAGGAGGAAATTCCCTTGGTATGTTAACCATCTATTTTTTTTGGAGAGATGCTGGAGCATTCACCTGGCAGGGAGAAACTCCAAGTCCTGCAGCCATCCAGCATGGGGCAGGTGCTGGGGTGCACCCCTGCCTACTGGCAAATCCAGTAGAGGCCCAGTAAGTTGTGCAGCACCAGAGGCAGCCTTTGGGTTCGTGAATCCCTCGAGAGAAACGTTGCCAGGCAGGCCCCATGGCAGGAAACTCATCTTCTTCAGGACCGGTGTTCAGACTCTTCCACTCCTCGAGCATTTCAGGCAGCCAGTAAGCCTTCAAGTTTCTAAGCAAGCACTCAGCACCCGACCCTTGCGAAAGGCAGCAGATGGAACTGGTGGATAGAAACCCCAGGTGAAAATTTCTAGGGTGAAACTGCCCCAGCCATACAGCTGAGCCCAGCCAGAACTCAGAAAAGATCAGCAGGAGTTTCAGTTCTGCTGTAAAGAGCCTGGTTCTCAGGGCCTCTCTGCAAATGCAGCAGGGGTGTTTCCTGGGTAATAAGATGCCTTAAAACTGGAGTCATATTCCAAGAGAACTGCTATTGCTTGGAACATAAAACCCCATTTTCCTTTGCAAGCAGTGGAAGTTTGATTATTGTCATTGAGCTAAAGGGAGAACTTCTTGATGTCAGTTGTACAGCACTGATTTTGCAGCGTTAAGTCATTTGAATACCATGGCCTGACTCTGGCCATACTGGGAGTGAAATGCATGAGCCTGCTGCTGGAGCAGGGAGCAAGGCTAGCCTGGTGTGAGTGTATACAGTATTTGGGTAAGCTTCTAGTAGACATGAATTCAGCAGTAAAAGTCTTATGTAAGGTTTGTTCGAGTCTTTTAAGACTTAAATCCATAACTGATAAGTATGTTGCTATTAGCAAATAATGAGCTGACCCCCAGCTACTTGGGAGAGCCTGTTTTAGTATGGGGGCCAGATAAAGAGTGAGCATCTGCAGACATCTATCTATGCCGCATGTGCAGTAAGCTGCTGTTTGACAGTTTATCCTTCAATCCTTGCTAAGTGGCGAAAGGCAGGTTTCTTCACCTGTAATCTTAAATAATGATGTTTGCCGAAGGTCTTGACGAGAGTTACATGCCAGGAGTCATGCGTTAGGCAAGGTGCCCTTTATCCTCCACAGCAGAGCTATCTGCTCTCAGGTTATCTCTCTTCCCAGCCTTGCCTCGTTGGCTCCCCTGTCCTTCAGCCCCCAAGCTGAGCTCTGAGTTTGCAGGGCTTGCTGAAGTCCAGCTGTTTGGTTCCAGAGGGTGAAGGGGGAAACGTGCACTGCTATGAGGATTTTAGTTAATTTTTTCTTACGTTGATGTATTAGCTGAAGTTTTGGCATTCGTCTTCCCAGTGACAGCTGATAAAGCGTTACGTCTTGTCCTGAGACCTTGTTTCAGTCCATAGCTGCAGCTGGCTGCGGTCTGTCTTGTAGCAGATTTGCATCACTACCTTTGGCTGACGTTGGAAAAAGAGTTGAACCTGGCCACTTTGAGCTAAAATCCTGATCTGGAATGAGGTGTTTCTTGGGCTTTGTCAGCAGAAAGTCAGACAATGCACAAAAACCCTGAACCACTCCATTTTTGTTGCTTAACCGCACAGTTTGAAAGAACAAGCTAATATGCTGAGAGTCAGTGCTCGTCATCCAGCTTCCTTGCCTGGTTGTAGAAATGTTCGCTCTGTGAGCACTAATTATAACCAGGAAGGAAAACAAGTGTATTGACATTACATCCTCCACGCTCCAAATCTCTAGTCCAAGAAGAAACCGTACACCTCGATCTGACTACCAGGAAAATGTTGAATCTTGGAGTTAATCTCCTCCAAAGGGCATGTGTATCCCTTTTCTAGCACTTCTGTGCCTGCCTTTTACACACCAGGCAACTACTGCCATGAAGACTTTTGCCTCCTTGCAACACAGGGTTTGCAGTCACGTAGGGAGGCCCTTGGGTAGGTTGGTACAGAGGGGAAGTGGTAAGCTGGAACGTGTCAAGAGAAGGAGGGTGGCAGGCAGACATTCTGGTAGAAAGGCTCAAACGTGCTGAGGTTGGAAGGAGAGTAACCTGGGGAACTGGCGGGAGTTTAGTTCCAGTACATTTCCACCGTCACAGGCACCGGTTAACAGTCCTGGTAATTATGCACCTTGCTTCTGGCATCTGGAAGTTTTGAAATTCATAGCTGACAGACACAACTTCTAGCCAAAGTTTCCTTACTAGCTTTTGTGGGAGGTTTTGAAGTATCTTTCAGTGATCTAGCCCATATTTAAATTCTTTGCAGTTCTGATTTTAGGCTATGACATTGAATTCCCTTAATGCCACTTTTGAATAAAATTTGTCAACTAAAATTGTGTTTTCCTATACAGTTGCTTATGGCTGAAGGATTTTGGCATTCGTTGTTGAAAAGAAATAACAAGTTTAATTAAGTGAAACATGTAGCTGCTCTACTACCAGTATTTCCTTTGCAATTCATAGGTTCATTCATCCGATAGGGTTTCTCTGGGGACATATACCGAATTCATGCCAATCATACCATAATTCCTTCATTTGAATTAATTAAGGCCTTTTTCACTGCGTCTCTTGGTGTGGTTTCCTTCTGTCTGTGTTTGCCAGAGAAGCGTGCCAGGTACTAGTGCTGCACTGCTGAAGTAGCCTGTCGAAAAGATGTGGGTAGTTGAGAATCTCATTTGTGTAATGAGAAAGGCAAGTCCCGGCAGTCTGCAGGGCTAAATGTATTATCTGCAGAAGAGAGAAGCTAATTGCTTCCTTATTGTCAATATTCCAGCCATTGGTAACGCGTATGCAGTATTGAGCAACCCGGAGAAGAGGAAGCAATATGACCAGTTTGGAGACGAGAAACTCAACCCTGCTCGACATGGACACAGTCATGCGGACTTCCACCGCGGGTTTGAGGCAGACATCTCCCCCGAGGACCTCTTCAACATGTTTTTTGGTGGTGGTTTTCCTTCTAGTAAGCACGTTAAACCTTAATCTCTTGAATGGGACCCAATCCTTTTGACAGAGCAACAATGCAGTAGTGAATTATTTGGCCGTGCAAGGATTGCTGAGTTTGATGAGAGAGAGTTCTCCTTCACATATGACCTAAACACCTAGAGTTTTCTAAATTGTTCAGATGAGTACTTGGAGAACTCAGCATCCAGCAGGTAACACCATCAGAGCTGGACTACTTCCCAACTTCAGGTATTTGTTTGCATGCTGGCAACATTAGCTGTTATTAGGTTGGTTGAATGTTAAAACAAAAAATGACTTGTTTTAAGGCTAGTTGTAAAAATAATCCTATTTTGAAGAAGGCTTTTCTGCCTGGTGGTTTTAGAAGTTAAATCTTCTCATCAGAACAATTTATGGTAATGCCTGGGCCTTGTTCTTGATCTGTATCTGCTCTGCCACACGGCCGAAGCAGTTTCTCTGAGATCAGCGCCCACTTCCTTCTTTCCACTGTGTCTCATAAAAAAGAGGGAAGTGTTGTTTCTAGAGCATAATGTAAACCTTGAATTGAAAATTAAATCTGTATCCTGTCTATCCACATTGCTGATCATGGTTTGGGTAGCAGGAAAGAACAGTGTGACTGTTCCTTCACTTGATCAGTTCCAATCAGAAAGACACAGATTTAATATAAGGATAAGGGTATTTTAGAAGTCTCCCTTGTGTTCCCTCTAGCCATATTTGACTGGCAGTGGAGGCAGTGGTTATTTGACCTCTGTGGACCAACCTTGAAAAATAAATATTTTTGTTTCAGTTGAGAAGATTTACTCTGGTAGCTCTTTCCTATCTGGTATGTAAGAATTAACACACTAACGTCAAGTACTTGCAAAGGCACCTTGAAGCCTTTTGCAGCATTCATGTTCTGCCTGTCAGAGAGGTAAAGCTACTCCAGTAAAAACAGCAGGTTGCTATTTTAGCTCGGTCTTTTTATCCTTTCCTCACTGTCCCAGGAGAATTCAGGACCGCTTTCTCAGCCGGTCTCCCTTTTCGGCTGTAGTTTTGACATTTAAAACAAGACACGGAAGAGCTCTGGTTTTAGAGTGGAAAAACTACCAAAATTATTTCTTTTTGTAATTGGTTTTAATCTAAAGTAAGTTCAGTTAGAAGTGAGGAGGCCTGTGCAAGATAGCCTCTCTACATAGCTGACCCTGCTTTGAGCAGGAGGTTGGACCTCGTGAGGTCACTTCCAACCTGAATTTTCATATGATCCTGCAAAATCCTATAGACGCATCTCTGTGCCCACCACCAGTTCGCCTTCAGACATATCTGCTCACTACCCCTTAGGAATCCTCCTTTTTTCAGCTGTGGCTTATATAGCTCATTTAGTAAATGTTGGCTTCGGGTGGTGAATAGAATATGAATTCTTCTGTCAGTCTCCTGTGGAGTCCCATATCTTCTTCCCCCTAAAGCTACAGCCGTCTCTGTCAAGACAGCGTGATATAGTGCCTTGAGGCAAGGGCTTCGGCCATGTGGCTTGCTGACCAAAACCATGGACATGCACCTTGTACACTGGGACATGTGCAGGGATCTCAGGAATAGCCCAAGTCTGCCACATCACCATTTCACTGAGACGTCCCAGCTCCAGCCTGGAAGCAGCCTGGCCAGGCAGATGTGCTGTCCTTCTTCCAGCTCTGAATAAGCTGGCATGCTGCTGGCTACGTGAAGTAGGCTGAACTGAGGTGGTAATGGCAGGCCAGATCTAAGCGTGAGCACAGCGTGGATTCCTTTACAATCTCTATGTCCTTATATCTTTGCTGAGTGTGGCCCAAACCAAAGAAACAGATCAAGCCCATTCTGACAATGTTCAAAGTTAAAATTCCTGAATTTGCTGTTTTCAGCACCCAGTCTACTTTTTCCTACTGTGTTTTTATTGGCGAGGCTGATGTGGAACACGGCCACCTTTTGTGGTTCATTCCTGGCCAGCCAGCACCGTCTTATGTACTCTGATTTCTGTCTAACAGTTTTCTTTTGCCTGTAGGTAACGTTCACGTATACAGCAATGGCAGGATGCGATATACCTACCATCAGAGGCAGGACAGACGAGATCATCAGGGTGACGTAAGTGGAGAACAGGCGGGGGGCTGGGAGTCTGAAGATTTTGCCGATACATGAACTGCGAGCTAGTTGGCGTGGCTGTCTTGTGAAACAGTCCTGCTTGTTTCCACCCCCCTGAATAGAAATGTGGAGTCGTGAGAAGTGAGCTGCCTTCCGAATTTACAAAATAATACTTTGTATTGTTCAAGCAACAAACGAAGCTGCGATTTAATTTACTGGTGGTTGTTCTCCCGGGACTCTCATAGCTGTCATCCAGCGGGGAAAACACTGGTGTGTCTTGAAACAGTGCCGCCTTGAAATGAGGTTGCACCAGTGAAGCCTTCCTGTCTTTACCACAGCATAAGCATTTCCTTTCTGATTTAATTCTGTAATTTCAAAAGGTAAATCCACTTTTCAGATAATATAGATGCTCATGGCTCCTCCCAACATGAACTCATTCTCCCTTTTATTCCAGTATTGAAGATGGGGTGTTTCCAATCTGTGATGCTTAATTAACCAAGGAAGACGCTTTATAGCATGAACCTATTTTTATGTTTTCCCATCACAGAAAATCTAAGTGTATCTCCAGCACTCCAAGCCCTGTGATCTGGAGAAGTGAGAATCAAGGACTTACTATTTAAGAGACCAGGGTTATGTCTTGAAGATTACTGTTTTCTGGGGAGAGCCACTTATATTTTTTTAAAACAAACAAACAAGAAATTCCTGAATATTTTTTCTCAAGCTTAAAGGGGCAAGTGTACTCTGCTAGAACTGGAGGGAGCTCAGGAGGCACGGCAGAGGGGGAATTACTTTCATCTGACACTGAAGAGGGGAGAAGGCTTTCCATAAAACCAGTTCCGCTCACTAGCACAAGCAGGACGGAAACCACATGTGCTCTAGAAAAACAAAATACTGGCGTGAGGCTTTTGAAGTTCGCTCACAAGGTTCCCCCGGCAGTCCCCTCTGCCCTTTGTCACGTCCAGAGAAGGGGCAGTGGGTTTGGACCTTCAGAGTCACACTGCCCTTTCTGGAGGGGAACTGTGGGCTGCTGGGTTTCCCCCAGTTATTTTGGGGTGCCTTCTAAGCCAAATGCCTGCAAAAAGCAGGAGAATCGAGGTTGTGTTAGGGCTGGGAGGGAGGGAGAGCGATGCTATGGGATCCTTGCATACAAGTGTATGGATGGCACTCCACTGTGTGTTTCTGTTCCTTCAGGGTGGCCTTGGGTTGTTTGTCCAGCTGATGCCTATCCTCATCCTGATCATCGTGTCTGCTCTCAGCCAGATGATGGTCTCCAGCCCACCCTACAGTTTGAGCCTAAGGCCGTTAGTACCCGTTACTCTAAAACTTATCCAGCTGGGGTGGTGGTTGGGTTCTGGAGGATGGGGTGGTGTGACCAGGTAGGGATCTAGGTGCTCTGTTTTCTTTTGGGGTTTTTTTTCTTTTTTCCTTTATCTCATCACACGGTTGCTTTTGCTGCCAGGTGTCTCTCATGTCAGCGAAGGCCTCCTGGTTCTCCAACAGGTCTTGAGATGGAAGGTGTGGGGAAGGTTGGAGGGTGCTCACTTGCCTAAGGGAGGATGTTCTTTGACAGGACCTTCTGCAGGCCATACCTGCAGCTGGGTGTGTCTGTCCTAGAAAGGGACAGACAAAATGACTTTGCAAGACTGTAGCCCAGCACCGAGATCCCACATGCAGAATGAATTGAGATGTAGAGTTAAATTGAGGTGTGAAAAACAAAAGCTAGATCTGTTTATGCCTAGTACAAAGCAACAGAAGAAAAGAACAAATAAAAGACACTCTCAGAGAAATCCCATTTTTGAACTCTAATTTTGTCTTGAAATAGCTATGGCCAGACATTTACTATGCAAAGTGAAGCTGTTTCATTCTAGATCCTGTGGAAATGCCCCGATCCGCTCACTTGGCTGACAAATGAAATGAGTCTCTATTCTTACTTACTTTGCAGTGCCAACAAAGAATGGGAAAACAGGCTTGATTTCTGGCTGCTTGCATCATTCTTGACAAAAACTTAATTTTCAGTGGAAGTTCCTTATGTGTCTTCAAAGAGACTTGATTAGACTTGGTTACAGCCAGTGGGCCCTGTTTAGTTTCACAGGTGACAAAATTTGCCACTGATTATGTTAAATACTATAAAACCCAACTTAGCTTTCGGGGCCAAGGTAAAGCCTATGACATTAGTGCTTGGAAACAAAAGATGGAGCAGTTTTGAAGAGGGCACAGTTACGGGTTATTCTGAGAGGTTAAGGAGTATTGAGATGTGATTCCTGCAGTTGATATTAAGACTATAAAACTAAGCATTATATATGTATACCAGTTTGTTTTATCCTGGTGAAGAGGTGTTTTATGGGGCGAGAAGACGTTCAGTGGCAGCTTTTATGTGGGCAGGGATTTGCTTCCAGCCTTGTCAGCTGTCAGAGGAGAGCCATCCCTGAGCCCCAGGTGTTTCACTGCTGCTCAGTTGCCTGTCCTCTGTGCTGTCCCTGTCTTTGCGTGCTCAGGTAGCAGCAGGCAAACCGATTTCCAAGTCTGGATTTGGACAAGAGCGGCAAATGAGCTGATGCAGTCCTCTGTCATCCTTCCTGAGTGACCAAGGCACTTCAAATGAAATGAGCTCGGGAGCAAAAGGCGTGCTGTGCCGGCAGGCGGTGCTGCTCGCTTGCTTGCTCGCACATGCAGCCAGGCCCCTTTTGCTGCCTGATGTAAAGGGAAATGCTGAGCTTGGCTGTCATTTGGCAGAAAGCTGGAGCTCGCCGCACTGAACTCAGTGAGCAGAAGGCGAGAAGATTTTGAACCTGATGAGGTTTTAATGGCACACGGAGATTGTAATGCCACTTCTTGATAGCGAAGCTGTCCCTGAGAAAGGCAGAGTCCTAAAGAACCATTTGTCACTCCGTTGCCTTTGTAAAGGTCTCCCAAAAACTAGCTTTCTGCCAAAAGACATGTCTAGTTGTGGGCCTCTCTGTGCCACCCTGCTCTTCAATAGCACCTCATGGAATCTGCCTGACTTAATTGCATGTCTGACTTCAGGTAGCAGGTTTCTTGTGCCAGATCCTGCCCTTATTTTCATGCTTTACACTCAAGCAGGCTGCTGAAGCTCTGCAAGCTTAAATACTCCTCCTTTGAGGGCACACTTTGTAGCCTCCATAGTTCAGCTTTATACAGAAAAGCAATATAAACTTCAGGAGAGCTTAGGACTCTGTCTTGACAGGTAAAATAGTGAGCTGAGCTTCTTCCAGGCTGCATCTCTGCCAGCAGTCACTGCTGGAGATGCGTTAGTCTTTGTCTTGAAAAATGCCAAGAGAGCTTTTTGGTCATGTTCAGTCTATCCGGTTACCCACTGCTCATCCCTGAGTGCTGGACCTTGATGAAATGTGCACGGGTCTTTGAATCACTCCTGTAAACCCTGATAACAGACTGAAGGGCAAGCCAGGTGAGTTAATGGTTATACCTGCCTTAAGAATCAGGCTCGCTTTTAATGCAGCAACCAGATGGTATTTATTACGGAAAACTTTGGGCATGTCTCCAGATGGAGCTGTTCCCGATGAATCCAGTGTTTGGGCACAGGTCCTGTGTTACAGCTTGCAAACACACCCTAGTGAGTATCTCTGGGTCTGCTGGAGTGTTGGGGAAAATAAGTACAGGGCTCTGTGTGAAATGCAAATCCACGGGGTAGGGTAAGACAAGATTTCCTTCTAGAAAAGTGCTTTCTGTAGTAGTCAGTGCAGGCTCGAGTGCAGAGCGGGTCTAATTTTGCTCTTGCAGCAACAGTGTTCGTTGCAGCATGTGATGTGGGAGAGGAAGCTGACGCTCTTGGGGTTAGCAGATGCCGTAGCTGAGGGGACCGGGTTCGACCGACGGGCAGCCCTGCTGAGCAAGGGTTGCTGGGGAGCTGTGAAAGCTGGCCCCCGCTCTGCCCTCACCTCAGCGCTGCCGTGCTCCTCTGCACAGGCGCCGTTCTGCCTCGCTGGCTGCTCTCACCCTGCACCACACCAGCATCAGCCTCCGAGCTTTGTAACCATGCTTGGGGCTCACCGCCAAAAACAGATGATGGTGTCGTCAGCAAGGAAATTGCAGAGAGATTTAATTAGTGCTGAAAATTTTAATGAACACTTTATTTTAAGTGGGTTTAGGCCTTGGGCAATCTGCCTCAGAGTTATGTCTGTATTCAGAGCTCTGCCCACCTAGCTAGAGGCCTGGCAGGTTTTCTCTCCCTGTGTTGGCGTTTCATTTCCACCAGAAATGCTTCTCCTTTCCAAACCTTCAAGTCTGTGGCTGCACAGGAGTGACGTATGTTTTCAGCAGTTTGTTATCGTGGCATGTTGTGCATTATAAAGAGTTGGGAGCTTTTCACGCTGCCCTTGAAGCGTGTCCTACACCACTCTGACTCTTCTCCCTGAACTAGGTCTGTGGGTCACATACACAAGAGAGTGACAGAGCACTTGAAAGTCGTCTACTACGTATCTGAGAACTTTGCAGATGAATACACGGGCACAAACCTGAAAAATGTTGAAAGGAGTGTAGAGGACGACTATATTGCGAACCTTCGAAATAACTGCTGGAAAGAGAAGCAACAGAGTGAGTAGTGTGGGCTCAGGAACAGAGGGGCTTGGCTGCTGCGTGAGGTCGGCTTTGGAAAGGTCTTTTACCAGGGACCGAGTTATGCTGAAGTTACACTTTAACACAGTGCGCACACATTTCCTGTGCTGTTGGCTGCTTTTTTTTTTTTCTATCTATGACTTTGTGACAAATCCAGTATGTGGAGGTTTTTTGTTTCGTTTTGTTTTTTAATGCTGCTGTAGAACTGGTCAGACAGGAGTTGTGCCCCGGAGGTTCCCTGCTGTGTCAGTAGGATATCTCTGATTGCCAGTGGAGGGGGAAGGTTGCAGCCATCCCATTTTCAGGAGGCCCCCGATAGCTCTGTGTAATATTTTAGTTGCTCAAGGACCCTGTCTGGAAGTCTGCTGCCCATGGTGTCCTCCATCCCGCATCCCATCCCTGCTTGGGAGGCTGTGGTGGCAGCACTGGCATTGCCTTGCGTGCTGCTGAAGGCATGCAAGGTTAGGAGGGACAGCTACCCCACCGCACAGCGTGAGAGGTGATTTGGCCATCTAGCCAGGCAGTGGAGTGTGGCGAGGGCAGCAAACTGTTTGCCAAGTCCCAGGGGTGACCCGACCTCTCTGCCTGCCTGTTCCCAGCAGGCAATATCACAGTTCTTGGAGCAGTGGCCGGGGGAGGGTTTGAGCACCTGGGATGCAGTAGGGGCTGTTAGAGCCCCCAGTGGTGCCAAACAAGGCCAATGCAACGAGCTCTGAGCCTCTGTGTTTCTTCTTCCCCTGTGCTGCTGGGGTAACCTTTGTGTAGGCTGCCTCATGTGCCTCCTGGGATGCGAGGCAGGCCCCATCAGGTTCCTAAGGCTTTCCCTGGGATGGATGAGCTGTCAGCAGACGTTACGCCCATCCTGTCCTAAAGGGCACGGGGCATTTCCTCAGCCTCATCCTGTGCTTCAGCTAGCCTTGAAGAACTCGAGGTGCCTCCTGTTCCCAGCAGAGCCCATGGTGGGACGTGGCCTGGTGGGTGGGTCTCCTTCCACGTCACATCTGTTAACGCTGAGCTTTTCCCTTTGCAGAGGAAGGCTTGTTGTACCGGGCACGCTACTTCGGAGACTCGGACCTCTACCAGCGAGCACAGAAGATGGGCACCCCCAGCTGTAGCAGACTGTCAGATGTTCAAGCCTCTCTGCACGGATAGTTACCGCCTGCCCTCTCAGCAGAGGTCTAAGTACGAGCTGGTGATGCTTCCCCTGGCAGCGGAGCAGGGCGTGATAGTGCTTTTCATACTTAAATCTCTGTTTGAGACACAGATCTTCACGACTCTCCTCTGGATGCACGCGTGTCATGGGGGGGAAGCACCCCCCTCCGTCAAGCGTACACTCCTTAATTGGGAAATTGATTTTGTTTAGTTTGCATGTCGGCACCCTCGGCTCTCTCCAAGCTCCCTGTTTTCTCTGGCACTGTCAGCATTGGGTCTCTAGGAACAGAGCAAAAGCCCTGGGCGTGTTGGCAGCTCAGCTGAGGTCTTGTCAACTGCGCGTTCGATACAGCGGCCGTGCGCGCCTTGGCTGGTTGGGAGTTCCTGACCGGCCGTGGCAGCCAGCCAGCCGCCACGTCCTAACAAACCTTTTTTTGGTTGCTTTATTGTCTGTTTTGCTGAAAAAGCTGTTTTCCCTTGGCAGTTGAAGCAATATGATGACAGGGAGCGGACTCCTACCAAATAGATGTTCCTTGCCCCCCCGTTGCCTTCCCATGACACTCAAGGGGAACAAAGCAAATGGCCAGAGTTCACAGCAGGTGGTAGAAGTAACTTACTGCGTTAAACTGGGAATCAAAGTAAAAACAGCTGAGGGGGAGTCAGGAAGACTCGGGGTTGGAGAGCTTGGATTAAGGTGAGCCCGGATAGCACGCCTGAGACCGAGTTTGCTGGGTCACGGGAGAAGTGCATGAAAATAATGAAAAAGTTGGCACGGAGTTTGGAGTCCTTTTTCTGCTTAATTTTCTGGGCTGACTTCAACTACCAGATACTGCTGGGGTGCCTGCAAAACATACAGGTCCCTCCTGCCACAAAGGTATTTGAAAACAGGGTTTCTGTAGAAAATAAATCGGAGGTGAAGCTTGCACCAAGCGTTAGTTGTACAGACACCATTTAGGCTTGCAAAGACTCCTTGGGGACGATGGACGTCCGGCCGCTTGATTTGTAGACGCAAGTAAGGAGGTTTAGCAGGGGAATTTTTGTTTGGTTTTTATTTTCCTTGGCAAAGGGAGCACGTCTGAAAGTTTGGACTTTGGCCAAAGACCAAGAGGACTTTGGCAAATCCTCTGGGACACGTTGGGCATTTTTTTGGGTGTATCTTGGTTTTGGAACCATTCTTACCTTGACACACCCCACTCTCTTGTTTTGATAACGGCGCCTCTTCTTTCACAGTAGACCAGCATTAATTACCTACTTTTCTTTAATTCCCTATCTGTAGCTGTGCTCTGAAAAGAGTTGCTCTTAGGTGGAGGGCTCGCTGCGCATTGAAATAGTGCGACTGCAACAGCCGCCACCGTAACGTGGGGGGGAAGGAAGAGGGAGGTACGGTGACGCGCGATTGTCCGGAGGCTGACACTGCTACCACTTTTGTTCCCAGACTCTTGAAATGCCTGAAGACTTTCGGCGAAGTGCACTGAGCCGAGGTGACAGACTTGATGTTTAAAAGAATCAAACCTTATCTTAAAAATGGAATTGGAGAATTAGCAACGCACAACTGCCCTCTTTCTTCTCTCTGCCTGTCTCCGCCATTCAACCTACGTCTCAGGCAGCGATTAGGACAGGAAATCAAGCTGCCCGTCTTCCTCCTTCCCTTCCGACACCGCTAGCGTGCGACAGTCTCGTTGCTCCTGGGATCCCATAACCCCGAGAACAAACACGTAGAGTGTAAAATAACACAAACTAACTGCCGAAGCCATGAAGCAGAAGGAGACCCTTCGCAACTGCACTGGTCACTGCTGATGGAGAGAGAAATTGGACGATTTGGTGATAACTGAAAACTTTAAAAAAGAAAAGAAAATATAATCTATTTAGAATTAATTTATAGCTGTATATATGTTGTACTTTTAAACTATGCAGGGGTTGGATGATTAAATTATTTTGTTTTCTGCCCGGTTTGGTAAACAGGGAAGCGGGAGGTCTCTTCCCAGGGTGTATCGCTCTGCAGCACTTTCCTGCCTGACACACTAAAACAAGAATCACTTCGCAGTTACTGTACTTTGCTTTCTGGAGGACAGCGGTGTTCTGCGGCTTGGGATGTCGATACCTGCCTTTTGGGTTTGTAATAAAAGAAATTCCAAATCTGTAGGGGGTAACAAAGAAATCGGGGAAACTGTCCAGATTTGTGGTGTGGTTTTGCAGCGTTGGCAGAAGCTGCGGCGGGTCAGCTGAGCCGCGGCGTTGCGCTCGGTGACAGGAAGGATTGTCCTGGATGGTTTTTGCTCATCAGTCGTTGGGTTATTTGTGCACGTAACTCTTCTTTTGCAGAGTCTGCTTTAATTTTGCCTCGTAATCAGCGTGTGGCGTTCATTCTGTAAAGAGGGCTTTCCGCAAGCCGTCTGCCTTTGTTGGTTTTTTTTTTGTGTGTGTGTCCTACACTGGGGGTTCCTCACCCACCAGCACTCCTGTTTGCAACGTGGCCGTGGCCTTGACACTCCTCTCTCTAACGTTTCCTGGAGGAGACCTGTAAAATACTGCTAGTTCATAAGAAACGGAGCTTTCTATTGCTTCTGTTGAAAGAAGTTTTGCCGGGGGAGGTCGGAGGGTGCGACTGATCTCTCCTCTGCCCCCACCTGAGCTCCGCAGCGTGTCTCTCGCTCAGTCTCCATCAGGCAGGACCAGCGTTAGGGCAGCAGGAGGGCACTCGAGGTTAGGAGCCATCTCTTCAAAGCAAAACCGGCACGAGCGGAGCTACCTCCCATGGAATAAACTGGATTATTGGGGGTTTTTTTGGTACTCTGCAGTTCATTTTTGTCTAAAGACATTTCCACTAAGAACCAACCCCTGACACCCTCAGGGGAATGAATCAAAAGTGCAGTGGCTCCCCGGTGGGGTGGCAGGGGCTGGAAGAGGTGAGAGATAAGGTGGTTTTATTTCTTTGTTGTTAGGAATCCACGTGCTCTGTCTTCAGCTATTTATTTATTTTGCAAAATATCAGTCCTCCCATAACTGCAAGCCTTATTATCCCACAGCCACCATGACTTGGACCTGATTTTAAGTTCGTTGTTTCTTTTTTCTTTTTTTTTTTTTAAATTATTCTTCCACCTTTAGCAGGAATTGGGTGGAATTATGGCATTTGGAAATAGCTCTTAATAGAGGCACAGGCCGGCCAGCATGAAGAGATCATGCGGNAAAATCGTGTTCACAAAGGGTGCTGAGTGTCTTGCACAACGGCATTCCTTGCCCAGAGCCTGCCCACCAAAACCTTTTGATTTTTCTTTTTTCCGAAGTAGGTATCCATGGATAATAACAAGCGAGAGGGCATAGATCCTAACGGATGCTCACAGAGGCTGTATCTCTCAATTTAGAATTAATTATACAATTGTACATCTATAAATAAATGTTTATAACGTGAAAGGCTCTGGCTGTGTTGGTGTCCTGTGGATCCTTGCCCCAGCCAGCTCTGGTGTGGCAGCTCCTTCATGCTGCCTTCATCGCATCCGCACGGGCACTCGGTGAATGAAATTTCAGCATCTTTACCATGCCTGCAAGCCGCAGGGGCTGAGAGCTCCAGCGCTGCGGGGCCCCCCAGCATGGGAGAGGGAAGGGCAGGGAGAAGATGGAGAGGAGGTTGTCGTCCTCCGCAGTCAGCCGTGGGTCCTGGCAGGGTGATGGTGGATGCTGGGCAGGGTGTCTTTGCTTCAGACTGGTTCCACTGGGATGCTCCCAGCAGGGTGTTTTGTGCTGGGGGGGCAGGGGGGGGACACCGCGCCTTCCTCTCCTCCTGTTGAAGTGCTGCTGTTAGCCAGTATCCCGTGTCCTCTGGCTGAGCTCTTTTGGGGATGCTTGATTCTCATCCCGGAATGCCACCGTCCTGGCAGCATTGGCCCGGCATTCTAAGGTGCCCTTTGGACTGGTTCCCATCCAGACTGCCTTTGTCCGGGGTGGAAATGCTGCCTTGGACATGCTTCCCTATGGCAGCAGCTCGGAAACTGCCATCCCGAAATCCTTGGGGTCAGATTTGGGGGTTCTGTGCTCCCAAATGTGTCTCTTTTTCCCCCACACCCCCCCCCAGGGCAGCAAAAGGTTTTTTCCCACAGTGCCTGGTGCAGGGTTGCCCCCGCTGGCGCTTCCTTCCTCCTCCTCCTCCCCAGCCCCATGCACCAAAGGGCTGAAGGGTTTGGGGTGGGTTTTTCCCTCTTCGCCCTTTTTCTTTTTTCCTTCTCTCAGAGGCCGGCGGTGGGGGGGTCACGTCACTTCAATTTCCCCGCGGCACCATGTTCCCAGCAGCGGCGGTGAGTCAGCCCCGCCAGGCTCTCGCAATGCCCATGCCGGCACGCCAGCTGGGAGAGTCTGACGTGACCCAACGCAGCTGCCAGGCAAAAACCCTCAGTGCCCCCAATTTTATCATTTTTTTTTTTTTTAAATTCTGCAATCACATGTAGCCATGCCTCAGTTTTTTGGGGGTGGTTTTGCTGCATTTTTGGGTCATTCCCAACCTGGAGCAATGGGAGATGCCCTGCATTTTGTTGTGCTGCTCCCTGTGCGCTCACCAAAGGTGATTTGGGCTGTCCATTAGCTCCTTTCCCACTTGGCAGCTCATTAGCTCAAGCTTTTAATTGGAGCAGCTGCCAAAGGCAGTGGGGAAGGTGGGTGTCCCACAAGCATCATCCTCCTCTGGCTGGTAGGGAGTGAAGGGGGACCCCGTGTCTCACTGCTATCGTTTTTTGGCCGCAAAACATGAGTGTTTAGTGTTAAGCTGGGCTTTAAATCCTTGTTTGCCTTATTGCTGCTGATGCCCCCCCCCAAAAAAAACAAAAAACAAGAAACCAAAAAAAACAAACCAACTTTGCTTTTCCCTGCCACCATGATGGCACCCGGGCACCCCAGGCCAATGCTGGTGCCACAAATAGCCCCATTGCCACCTCCTGGGTCCCAAAATATCCCTCTGCCTACCCCCCTGCCCCAGGAGAGGCTAAATACAGCCTCCCTGGAAACTCCTGGCACCTTCCAGGGAACTGCCAAACCCCGGGGACCTTGACATCCCCCCCCAAATTTGTCATGGAAAGGCCATTTTGCTATAAATAGAAGCAAAGCTTCATCTGCCATCACTCGTGGCTGGAGCTGTTACCATGGGGCGTTTTGGAGAGGCATATGGACCTGCACCCCGCCCCCAGCAAAGAGGTTGTCCCTGTAGCTCTGTGTTTCCTTTTGTGAGTTTTGGTGGGTTTGTTTTGTTTTCTTGGCATTTTCTGCAAAACCTTGAGTATTCCTTATAATAATAAGTTAAAAAAACCCATGAGGCAGAGTTCCTTGCCCACCGTCGGAAGGCTGGCAGGGACAAGCTGGGGTCGTGCTGCTGCTGGCAGCACGGCAAGACACAGGGCGATCCCCTCCACATGCTTAGGAGCTTGATATATAAAAAAAATACATACATTTATGGAGATATATATATAACTTCAAGACACAGTATCTCAGCAGGGGATGAAAGCACAGCCCGAGCTGAGCCGCCTATGCTGCTGCCCTCACCACACCATCAACCCCTCGCCATGGCCCAGGATCAACGTTCCATTTCTGTGCCATGCCAGCAGCGCCAAAACCCGCTCCTCTCATGATTTTGCCAAAAAACTTGGGGTTAGGAGTTTCCCTTCCAGTCCCCTCAGTAGCTCCTGGCCTGGTTTGACAGCGGTTTTGCTGCTGGACAACTCCACAGGGCACCTGATTCCAGCACAGGGCTGCCCCTCATGTCAGGGAGGGGATGGTCTGACCCTGAGCAACACCCCAACCCCAAAATTTTAGGGGACCCCCCCAGACACAACATGAAGATGCATTTCCAGCTGTACCCACCCAGCCCTGCTTGGTGCTATGATCTCTCCTAGGTGGTATTTATATGGGTGAGCAACACCAGCTCCAAACACTCCAGGTGTGGGCTGTCCTTTTCAGGAACAGCTTTTTTGGTGAAGATTTTAATCACAAAGTAGTGTCTGTCCACAGGGGGGGAAGAACCCCAAAACAACCCAACAACACAAGCTCTAGCCAGAACAAACTTGCATTTGAATAGAAATATTTTTTCTTTTCAGGCTGGTTTTACCCCCACACCTTCCGCCAGGCTCCTTTGCCAAGCAGCTTAATTACATGTTAGTGAAAGCCTTTTCTCTGAGTGGCTCTAATTGCAGGCTTGGGGAATTGGTCTCCTTTTCACAGAGGGTGTTTGTAGCTGGGGCACACCCCCAGCAGGTGTGACCCTCCCCTCCTCCCTCCCTTGCAATTTTAGCAGCTTCTCCTGATTTTCTGCCCAAAGCCCCACTGTTGCTCCCAGGAGGAGCAGGACACCCACCCCCAGGGCACAGGCAGGCACCTGGCTGGCTCAGCTCACCCTGAGTCACAGCCCCACAGCCTGCACTTGTGAGTGGGCACAGCGGGATTCCCCCCATTCCCAAAACCTTCAGCTCCCACCACAGGGAAAGGCTTCCCAAGGATGCCAGCAGGGAGCAGGCACGTCATCCCTCTCCAGCCCCAAGTGAGAACAGGGAGACAGCGGGTTATCAAAGTCAGCTTTTATTAGAAAAGTAAAAAAAATCCACCCCGACACAATTGCATAGGAAGTTTTTTTTGCACTTGAACATCAAGTGTACGAGTGTAAACTGTAACCAATGAAGCCCCCACAGCGTGTCACAGCAAGGGGTCCTGCCCTCCATTCCCACATCGCCTCTCACACCCCTCTCCCACACCGCTCTCGTGACCAAAGACGTGACGCGATTCCGGCCGCCCCCTCCAGCCCCACCGGGAGCCCAGCACAGAGCCGCCAGGGGCAGGGTTTTGTCTTTGATCCAGACCCACAGCCTGGCCATCACTCACTCCCACACGCGCCCTCCCCCAGAAACCCCATTGATTACAATCCTTGTTACAAAACAAACAAACCCCCCCACAATGATTGATCGGCCAACAGGAGGAGACCATCCGCCCCCCAGCAGCCCTGCTGCCGCAATCACCCCACAATCATCGACAGTGCAAAGCGACCTCCGCCTGCGTCCCGGTCCGCTCCACACTGGGGACGCCCCGGCGTAGGTGGGGATCTCCGCCTGCCCAAACTACTTCCACCTACAGCCCTACTCCAGCCTAACCTAAACTACAGTGGCTGCTGGGAGCTGCCACGCTCTAACTGGCTCTTCCAAAGCGCTTGGGTAAGTCACTTCTCCAGCGCGGCCTGTCAGCACTCCTCTATGAGCAGCTGCTCGGAGCTGTACAGCTTCTTCTTGATGATCCTGAAGCCTGTGCTCAGCTTCAGTGGCGTGAAAGCCGGTCCTGAGGTGAAGAGTCCCTGGATCTTGGGCCAGAGGCGGGAGTCCAGCCGGAGCACCAGGGTGAGCTGGAAGGTGGGCACCACGGCAGGGTCCACGGCAATGTGCCCCACATCATGGCAGGCCTTGCCGTGCTCCACGCAGAGGTCGAGGAGAGCCCCACGCAGCCCGCAGGGCTCGCTGCAGGCCAGGCGCAGCAGCTCCGTCCTCACCTGCGCCAGGAGTTGGGCCGGCATGAGGAGCCGGGAGCAGCGCTTGGCGCCCAGCGGGGCCCTGCCCAGCGTGGCCTGGACCAGGTCCATCAGGTTGGCACAGAGCAGCTCATCCTCAGGGTCGTGCAGCAGGTCCAGGTCCGGCAGGGAGGCCCCCTCGGCATACTCGGCATCTGCAGAGGGGATGGAAGGCAGGTCAGCACCGGAGGGGTGGGCTGGGGTGCTGCTTGGGGACAGGCTGGGGTCTCACCACTGTGGGGGGGACACCAAGCCCAGAGGCTGGGGGGTGTAACTGAGACACAGGGGCTTGGCACACCCCCCTCAGGGACACCCCCCACTCCTGTCCCCCAGGGGGGCCCCAGAGCCCTCAGGGACAACCCCCCATCTCTCAGGGGA
>WEKW01007399.1:106143-146954 GCA_013389905.1 Sula dactylatra
GGTAACCACGGGCAACGGCGGCCATCGCCGGGCGGGCCTGAGGCGGGTTGGGAGCCGCTGCTGCTGCTGCTGCTGCTGCTGCTGCTGCTGCTGCTGCTGCTGCTGCTGCTGCTGCTCCTCCGCCGCCGCCGCCGCCGCCGCCTCTTCCTCCTCCTCCTCCCGGGGCCCTCCGCGGGCACTCGAGCCTGCCGGTGGCTTAAAGCTGTGGGCGGCCGTAGGGCCTGGCAGGGCTGCCGCGGGAGCCTGGTCTCATTCCGCACCCGGGAGATCCTGCGTGAGGAAGGTGTGATGGCAGCGCTGCGATTTAAAAGAGAAAAAGCGAGCCTGAGTGGAAACAAACAAAAAAAGCTTCAACAGTTGTGTGGTTTTTTCATGGCTTGTGTCTTCCTCTGAGGGTGGTCCGCATCTGCACTGCTTTCCCTGAACTGCAGGAATGCCTTTTTTTTTTAAGTGTAAGTTCAGGTGGTTGTGAGTCATGTCAGAAGGTAGGGGCTTTTATTGAGGGGGAAAAGCTTTAACCTTCTGAACCTGATGTCACTCCATATAATAAACATAGTTTAGGAGAAATTCATCTTCAAAGGCAAGGTCGTCATCTCTTCCTGCCGGGTTCTGTTGTAGTGGACAGGGAAACTTTCTGACAAAGGTGAATTTTTTGGTAGAGTCTTCATCTTCTAAGTAACTGAAATTTTCTGTTTTAAAAACAAGGCAAATTGAGGTATCTGACGTTTTCAGTTTCAGTGAATGTAGAAGTTTAAGTACTGAAGATGCAAAGTCTCTGACAGGTGGCTGCCAGTTCTTTGAGTCTCCCTATTGCCTTTGCACCAATAAATGTTCTCCACCATAAGAAGTTGAACTTGGTGCTCCATGTTTCTAATATAATTTGGAATGATGTAGGGTAGCGTTAAGACTTTTAGTTGTATGCCTCAAACTTAGCCCGGTGCTCTGAGGTGAAGGGCAGAAGGTGTAACTGCTTACACCAGCAGTGTCAGCCCCTCGGAGTGCTCTGTTTCCCTTCCCCAGCCATCCACAGAACTGGGTTTGCTTTTGAAAAGCTCCTTAGCCCTTTGAGAAACTAGTGGAGGATGGCAGGTATTTTGGGAGAGGTCAGTGTTGCAGGGGTTTCCTTGCAAGAGGCTGGGGTCTCTTTGGTCTGCAGCTAAAATAATAAAGAAAATAACGAGATGAAACTGGTCAGAATCCTGAATGGTGCTAAAATGGTACATTGACTGAGGCCACAGTGAGTTTTAGCTAAAACCTGGGAGTTTCAGTTGCTGACCGCCTTGCAGGGGCAAAAAACCCGATGCTTCTTTACATATCTTAGAACCTTAGAATATCTCAGTTTGGAAGGGTCCCGTAAGGATCATCAAGTCCAACTCCCTGCACCTCTCAGGACTACCTGAAACTAAATCATATGACTAAGTATCTTACGTTGCTTAGATTTCCCATTTTTACTTGATTGTGCTTTACGAGCTGACAAAGAATATACTTGTAAGTTCTCATAAAATTAGTCTTTTAATGACTGACAAAGTTTGAGAAGGTATTGCCATTCTGAAATCTCTCGTACATATGCACAGAAGGAGTTACTGCTCTTCTGGAGGTACAGGCCTAGCTCTTTACTGCTGAGCCCCTCAGAGCTCCCCCGATGCCTTTTACAAATTATCCACGAGGAAGCATCGACATTTACCTTTCCTTGGCATAAGTTAGCAAAGCTGTCTTTGTTTTTGTATTAGGAGGAGGAGCAGGATGGACATTCTGCGGCCCACCCTGATAACGATTGGCGGGCGAGTGTACAGGAAGAATCTCATTCAAGAGCAGACCTGCCAGCATGAGGAGGAGGAGGAGGAGGATTTCTGTGCAGGTAACGAGTGCTACACGAGGGGTGGCTGTGGTGCTCTCAAGACATGCTACAGGTGAAAGCATCGACGCTGGGGATCTAGGGAACTCCTGGTGTTCTCTCTGATGCCTTTACGTGTTCAAGGACCTGCCTGTGTGGTGGAGTGAGGTGTTAAGAGGGAGAAAAATGCTTTGTGTTGGTCCCCGATGATCCTGCTGACCAAAGAGTGGACGTAATCCTGGTTACCTAATGCGGGTTTGGGTGACTGTGCTGCTAACTATCAGTTTGCTTGCTGGCCATGAGAGATCTTCAGAAAAAGGGGAGAACAAATTAGCTCTGTAGATCTGTTTTCCCCAGCTTTCTGAAGTGCCTTTCTTTTCAGTAGTGTGGTCATTTGCAGGTACGGCAGGAGTGGAAGCTGCTAAAGATCCTCTGTCCTTGTAGTGTTTGCCTCTTGAAGAACTGGCCCCTTATAATGTGGCTTTTGGAAGGTGTTACCTATTTTGGGGGCAAAATTCTTACTGTTCTGATGTATTTTACTTTATCTTTCTGCCTGTATGTTTGTTGTGGTTCTGCATGGGTTGTGGACACACAACAGCTCAGCTGTTATTTCTCAAATGGAAAGGGTTGTGGCTGTTGTGTTCTGTTTCTCCCTCCACCCTGCCTTTCAGTGGATTGAACAAAGCTTTAATAAGCAGCTTGCCACCCAAATGTATCCCTGTATGTGTTGGAGAGGACATAGAAACCATGTCGTCTTTCTGGAAATCACATTTGGTCCCAACAGGGACGACTGAATGGCCCACGGATGAAAGGTGCATCTGTGCCGAGGGTGTGAGAATTTCTCTGTTTTCCAAAACACTGTACCTGAGCCCTTGAACCAAACCTATCCTCACCTTTTATGTGTATTCTTCTGCGACTTTAAATTTCTGTGCGGGTCTTTGAATGGGCTGGTAGCTTCCACCCTGCCAGGAGAAGAGGCCATTCCCACTGGGTAGTTGCACAACTTCCAGCTGAGAGAAAACCTGGGCTGTAACTGCTGCTTTCCTACGCCTCCCAGCCCAGCGGATTTAGAAGCAGTCATTATGTTTTCTGGAGCTGGTAGTAAGATAAAATAAAAAGCAATTAGCTGCAGCAGAGGGGAGTCCATTTCTTCCTTTATTTAACCTTGGGAGAAGGCGGCTCTTGTCCTACATAAAGCACTGCCAGACTTTACAGGGGTTGTACAAAGTCTGTTGTTTTTCTCTGGTAGGCTCCGGTGACTGTGCAGACGAACCCTGTGATGCCTTTGTGGTGGAAGAGACTGAGAAGGGCTTCCAGTGCAGAGTGGAGGTTCCCAGCCCCTTATACAAGTGAGTCTGTGTTTCTGGTTTATTTGAGTTGCCGCTGTCCGGGGAAGTGGTCGAGGGCAGAATACTTTTTTTTTGAGGTCAGGGTAAGCGCCAGATCTCCAACATGTATTCTGTTCTGTGGATGTGGATTTTAGTGTTTGGGAAGGGAAAACTGGCAATGCCTTTCTAGTGCAGTTGGGCCACGCTTGACTCCTAGCCTTCCCTGTGAGAGAGACAGCAGGTGGTGCTTTCTTGCTGGCAGGAGAGTTTTTGAGCATCTCTTCCCTTGAACATAAAAGTGTCAGAGAGGGTGGGAGAAGGGGGGGAAGAACTGGGGCGAGCAGCCTGGCAGGGGAGTTCTTGAAAGCTTTGAGAGAAAGCACACACGGCTGGAATTGACTGTTGACTCCAATTTGATGTTTACTGGGAAGCCTGTAAGCTTTATCTAGTTATTTTTGACAGTTTTATTGGTCAAATAGTTTTACTGAAATGTAGAGAAGGAAAGGTGTTCCGTTGTGTGTTTGGATGCTGGCAAATGACTACCTTGAGCAAAGCAAAAAAGCAGAAAAGGAGCCCTTAGTTCTTCATCAGCTGGGATAATGGGAGAAAGGGATAACCCAGCTGACAAATAAGCTGTGGCAGGATGTGCTGGGCAGAGCTGTCATGGCCCAATTGACTGACTTTAGCATAAGCCAAGTGTGAGCAGTGGCTCAATATCATCCTGTGCTCCTAGGCTGGTCATGTGTGGGGTCCCGGGAGAAGCCGCTGTGCCCGGGCTGGGTCCTGCGCACGAGGCTGGGCATGTCCATCCCTCTAGCACGGAGATACTGAATCTGGGGGGACCCAGCTGCCTGTGGCATGGTTAATCTGCTGGAGTGACTGACTGTCTTACACTTTCATGCCTTCAGGTATATCATTGGGAAGAAAGGGGAAACCAAGAAGAGACTAGAAACAGAGACTCGAACCTCCATCAGCATTCCCAAGCCTGGAGTGGAAGGAGAAATTGGTGAGCTTTAACATGCACAAAATGGGTGTTCTGTCATCAGCGCTTGCACAAACACGATTTGAGCAGGGAGGGGGCATACATAGGCCATGTTTTTCCTTTAATTCCTCATTCTGACAAGGCACTGACTCAATTTATGGTCCTTGGAAAATCACTTCACTTTTCTCCTGAGTTAATTTTCCCGGTCTGTAGATCCTTATAAGGCAGTGTAAGGGAAGGGTTTTTTTTTTGGGGGGGCGGGGGGGAATCGATTTTAAGTCTATGAATAGTCTCACTGAAGTCACTTCAGGGCTTTAAATGACTGGCTTGAGGACTTTGGGGCTGAATGTGCTGGGGGTTTTATTGTTGTTTTGTTTTTAAATCAATACCATTTTCATTAATAATGAGCAGAAAAAAATACCGTGTGGTATATTTATGCATGAAATAAACTTCAGCATCTGCTTTAATATGAAAGTGTTTTGATGATGTTGCTGCCTTTCTGGTGTTGTCACTTAACTCTGATAGTGAGAGCAGGCTTTCTTGTCCCGTATGTTCCTTGTCATCACTTCCAGTGACTTAAAAAGAAAGGAGGCGTTGCTCATAAGGGCTGGCCTGTGCAGGTTTCTGCCTAAGTGGATATCCAGAGGGCCCCTTATGCGCACCCCAGTGATAACTGGCACGGTGTACAGTTACATTCCTGACAGAGCTGTGAGGAGTAAGTGACAGGAGGATCCAACTGTTGTGCTGTACAGAAACATGGTAGTGCTTCTCAAGAAGTGGGTCTTGACTTCTGCCTGAGAACCATGAAGGACTATTAGGAAGGTCGAGAGATGCTGAAAACATGTAATAATAGGAAGCCAAGAATTTCGTTCCTTGCAGTTCTTTCAAGCTCAAGTGTTCTCTGTTTGGTGCCTTGAAGTGCATGCACAAACGATATAGGCCATCTTGATCTTTGATAGATTTTCTTTTCTGTTTCACTTTGACTGCCTTTATGAAAACTTGAAATATAATGCTCTAGAAATCTGAAGAGCTGCTGCAGTGATAGACTCTTAGTTATTGTTTTTTAGGCACTCAGAGCTGACTTTCTTGAGAGCAGAAGGATGCTTTGATGGTGTCATCCTGTCTTTACAGGGGAAAGCACAGGCACGTCAGGCATTTTAAATCAAGAGGGGAGTCTGGCGAGATTTCTCTGTGCATGGTTGGGGGTTTTAATTCCTATTGCTTCTTCAGTGAGCCCGGGGTTAACGGTAGAGAAGTACTGTTGTGCAGGTTTTTCTAATTCCCTTCTCCTATCTCCTGGTTGAAATATTCTTACCTTCACAATATTCTCCAGTATTGATATTTTAAAGTGCACAGTAAATACTGTGTAAAATCATGATCCATTCAATCAGTCTTTATTTTTCATGGGCGTGGGTGTCAGTAGCCTCACTGTAGCTTCACGGAAACCAGATGGGTATTGCTTTCTTTCCTTGTAGTGATTACAGGGCAGCATCGCAGCGGTGTCATCTCTGCCCGAACGCGGATCGATGTTCTCCTGGACAGCTTCCGTAAGAAGCAGCCCTTCACACACTTCCTGTCCTTCGCTCTCAACCAGCCCAACATCCAGGAGAAGTTCCTGCAGTTCAAGGAGGAAGTGTTGGAGAAATGCTCAAAGGTAAGGATTCACGTGAGAATTAAAATCGAGTGGTAGCCCTTCAGCAGAGTGCCATTTCATTTACTGAGATAGCTTTTTGGTGTTTACCTCGAAGGCCTTTATTTTTAACAGGCCTTTTACTTAAGTTGGCGGATCTGCTGTGAATTTGTTGAGTGCTGTTGTGAAATCCTCTGGGAAGTGGAATCATGGAATCATTTAGTTTGGAAAAGACCCTTAAGGTCATTGAGTCCAACTGTTAACTGAACACTGCCAAGTCCACCACTAAACCATGTCCTTAAGTGCCAATGGCTTACTTAGTAAACTGTTAGTAAAATATTTTGTTCTCCTTAGAGATTTTTCCTAGGTGGGAGGATATCTAAGATTCAAAAGAGGGTTGGGGGTTTTTTGTTTTTAATAGGAAAGCCACTAAATAACATAGTGGACCTTTCTGCATTTTCTATGATTTCTACATAACTGTGAAACCAGGTTCACAAGTTTGCTGCTGCTTCTATTTCACTTTCCTTTTGATTACTGACAGTGGAGGAAGGTGGGTGACATTACTTGAGCTGAGCAAGAAACAACTTGGTAGCATGTGCCATCCTACAAATCTAATCACTTCCCTTCTTCCCCATGCGACTCTGTGCTGACAGTCCCTCCTCCTTGCCTTCAGCTCTTACACTGAGAGCAGCAGGAAATAGTTAGGCATAGGGAAATAAGGAACAGAATGAAGTGAAAGCTGTGTATTCCCTGGTTTATTTTAGCTATGCTTCTAGTTTGGCAGAAGCACAGAGCCAGGCTGAGGAGAGGGAATGGTATTATTAAGTTGCCATGTCCTCTGAGTGCTGGGAGGACATCTCTAGGCAAGAGAGAAGAATTCCTCTTTGTGGCCGCTGCAGGTTAGATTGCATACACGCAGCAGGGTTTTGTGGGCTGATGTTATTACCTTCACGTCTGTCACTTCTGCTTGTGCCTTTCAAAGGGGAAAATATAATCTTGGAGATAGCACAGCTGAAGAAGTTTAGTTTCCTTTGTCCTCATGCTGTGTGTGTGAATTATCAGATATCTGGGGAGACAAGAGTTCTTGCTCCAGTTTTCATGGTCACTTGCATGTCAATTGTCTCACTTCTACCAGCAGAACTGAGCTGGCTTTGCAGTCTTCTCCTTCCTGGCTGTTATAGTCCTTTCCTCCCTCAACCTGTCAGTCCTTTCAGACGTGGCTGGCCCTGCTCTGCTTGAAGTCTTGGCATCCTGGACTCTGTTTATCTGATCTCGTCCTTCCTCTAGCTGTCTGCCAGCAGGTCCTGTGGATCTCTCTTCTCACTCCCTGTGGACAGCAAACCCAGATCTGCCTGCTGTGCAGGGTAGTAACCTCAGTGTCATCCTGTGCCTCTTGCTGGGTTCTGGCTTCCAGGCTGTATCAGTGTCAGGCGAAACCTTTCTGTGTCACATCTCTATGATGTGATCTCTTTTATTCATCTTTGCAGCTAATGCTGTCGTCCGTGCTCTCATCCTGTGTTTTTATTTCTGCAGCGCTCTGGCCTCACACAGGACTCACTTTTCCCCTTGTAGAGCACTCATTTTTCCTGTTTGCTGCTTTGGTTGCATCTGTGCAGCCCATTGCCATACCATCTCCATTGGCCCAGCCTCTGCTGGTGATCTTACTTGCTCTCCAGACCCCTCCTGATCTGTCTCTGTCACATTGTTTGTCTCTTACTCATGCCTAAGTATCAGTTTGTATCCCTGGGTAGGCAGGGAGGTCTGCCATCCACTTAGAAACCTTTTCATAAATTTATCTTGGGGCTTTCCCCAGCGTTGTCAGTCCCGCTCAGAAGGAGCTGGCTGGGAACATCTGCAAACATTTGTGTGTTCCTTGTCATAGAAAGCTGCAGAAACCCCAGCTTGGTCAGAGGATTGCTGAGACCACTGCTGACCAGGCTAGTCATGTTAATTTTTCCTCCTCTTGCCTGACCTTCTGTCTCTCCCACAGTGTTTTTGTTCTGTGTCTGGATGGCACTGAGTCCTCTAAGGTTCTGCTTCATGGTTAGGGATCCTGCAGCGTGAGTGTGCACGTGAGAACACATTTCAGCCTAACAGCTACTTATGGCTTTCAGTAACCTTGGACTTGAGCGGTACTCAGAACCAGCACCCAGGCACGAATCCTCCTAATACCAGGAATAGCAGTATCTCCGAGAAAGTGTGGCACTCAAGACATAGCATGCCTTTTGCTGCTGCTGAGTCATCAAGATGCTTTCAGGAATCTCCCAAGACGGTGGCAGCTGAAGCTGCCCTGCAGCAGGATGCATCTATATGGGTGCAGGCAGGGGGTCTGGGGCTGTGGTTCCTGCTGTCTACACTGCGTGGGCACAAGGTGCCCTGGCCTGGGAGCTGCAGTGTCATGTTAGCACTGCTCAGTGTCCTGTGCCTCTCAGGAGGGCCTGAAATGTTCCTGGTACTGCTTACATCAACTCTAGAGTTTCCATTTTTAGTTTGAAATGTGGAATTTGGTCAGTGGCAGGTATTTGGGGGTTTGCATATGTTAGCCTAGGAATATAAGGTGCTTTATTTTTCTGCCCTTCCTTCTCCTGGTATTAGTAAAAGGGTTTCGAGATATATTGCTGCCTGTTAGTTCAAGGAGTATATTGCAGCCCCATATGTCTCTCAATCTCTCCACCAGCCGGTAATGCCACTGTAATACCACTTTATCTCACAGCAGGGTCTGCTAGAAAGCACATCAGTAATGAAAAACAGTAATTCAAAACGGTGCCTCACAGAGCAATAATGGAGCTTACTGATTTGTCCAAAGCAACAGGATTTCTCAGGATACTTGGAGAAATCTGAACTGGTTTCAGTGACATAAGCGGTGTGCTTCTCCTCCTGTTGCAATTTCCTAGTGCGAAATGTTGCAGAATTAGGCATGCTCCAATCTTTGAATGGAGCACAGTAATAACAGTAAGGAAGGGAAAGGACCAGGGTTGTGTGTGCAAAGATTTCTTCTGGCCATTGAGCATTTGTGAGTGACTCTATTTCTCTCTGAAGCAGTTACCATGACAACCATTCATTTCTGTTTTATACCATAGGGTTGTGTTGGTGGGTATACGCTTTCTAACTTTTCTTTTTCATCTTTAAGACTTTTTTTAAGATGAACCTTGTGTTGAGATATGGAATACTTCAGGTGTCATTCATGTTGTTGTATGGTCAGGGCAGCCAGACAGTGAAGCAGGGCTGAGAGGAGACTCTTTTGAGGATAATTTAATATAAATGTGGTGAGGTGGCTCACCTGGACAGGCTCATTACTGATGTGGTGCAGTGGGAGATCTGGATGACCTTGGAAGTCTCCTCACACAGTCGTGTAGGTGTCAGAGTGAGGAGGACTGAAACATCTGTCTGAGTATGCAGGTGGAGAGGAAAGAGACGTTGCAGTAATGTTGCCATGAAAAATCACAGTTGGGTCTTTCAGAGCTGTGCAAACGCAGCATTTGCAGTCTTAACAGGCTGCAGATGTAGCACGGAAGAGAAATATGATTGCTATAATATATGGCAACCTGTAAATATCAAACATTGCTAATGAGATATTCTATCTCGGAGTGGAAGGGACAGAAAATGGGTGGGGTTTTTCAGCCTGCAGCTCTTCAGCCAGTTCTGAGGAAATGCTGTTTTTCTGGCTCGCTCCTTTGTTTGTGTATCAGGGTGGAAGAGAGCATATAGCTGGCATGCAGTATCCTGCTGTTAAGGAAAAAAAAAAAAACCAAACCAAACAAACAAACCAAAAAAAAAAAACCACCACCAAAACCATGAAGCTGTCTGCAAATATTGGAAGCTCTTAAGACGGTAAAGAGGATGCAACCAGGGAGGAAGAGCTAAGGAGTTTGATCCTTTGCCTTGTCATGTAGAAGGCCTGAAGTGTGTTGTGGTCTATGATTTCCCTACTACCAGGTCTTGGATTTGGAGGAACAATGCGGTTGGGCTTTGCAAAGAGAGATGAAGACTCCAGATAAAACCCTTTCTGTGTTCCTTCTAAAGGAGGAGAGCAAAGGCAGAAGTCTAAGTAGCAGGAGGGAGGAAAAAAATGAATTTTTAAGGCTGAGTGGAAATGAGTTGTATTTTTGACCATGACAGAGCAGTGTCAGGGAGAAGCATAAGCTAAAATGGACAGTCATCACATACGGATGGTGCATAAAGGGGATATTCTTCTTGCCTCTCAGTACATCCTTAGAGAACCCAAGTTTGAACTGTAAATTTTTAGAGAGACGATAGTCTGTGTTTGTATCTGCCACTGAGTTTCTGCTAATACGCTGCTTCCAGATTTCCCTGTAGAATATGGGGATTCCCTGCTGTGACGCCTCGCCTCCCCTAATCTGGTGCTCTGCTTTCATTAGGGCTGGAACCCACTGCTTGCCACAAGCCACTGCAATTTGTGCTGTGAGGAGTGCCCACCTTGCGCTGCATGGGGGAGGAAGCTGGTGAAAGAGGAGCTTGTCACCGAGAGACACTCAGAGAGCATGGCTTAGATCCCAGTGGATCCCTGTGCCCATCGCTGATGTTGAATCTCAGTCCTGCTCTTATGGTTGTAGCTTACCTTGAGAAGGTTCCTTAGGTATTTGGAAGATGTCCATAAAGCCCCAGAATCGCTGACAGGATCACGTCTCTTGGGCTCATTCTGCCTGGATGAGAACATGATTTTTCCTTAGCAGTAGTTACGAACATGTATTTCTAGGCTCTGCATTGCTGTTGTCTGGTGCTGCTGGTCAGGTTGCAGAGGGCTCATACCACTGGACAGGGTGGCTTCCCATGAGACAGCATGGCAGTTGCTGATAGCATATCATAATCTGGGATTAGTATAAATCGGTTCAAGCTTTTTTGCATCTCGACAAGCAGCATCCAGTCGTGAAGGGCTGCTAAGACACTCACAGAAACATTGCCTGTTCCAGGGAGAGCTACCTCTGATGTAGCATCTATTTTATGCGTGGGAGAAGTGGGATCTGCTGGTCTGTGAAAGAGTAGGGGTGTAAGCAGGGTTTTTAGGACCTGCCTGAAATACTAGGGAGTAAACCAAGAGGATTATCTAGGTCTTGGCCCGCTCTATGCACTGCTCTTCCCTGCTAATCTCCCCAGCAGCGGTAGCGTGGCTTGTGGAAGTGACATGCCATCACTTTGTCAGCTATCAGCCCACACTCAGGTGTTGGAAAGCTCAGGGGAAACCGCCACTTTTGGGGCCAGTTGATGTTTACAGTACAAATCGTGCTGGGGCAGAAAATGAGGGTAGGCCTTTTGCTTTCTGACCTGCAAACTACTTTCTTGTTACTGTACATCATCTGTGCGCACTGTGGGAGTGACATCGGCTGGTTGTCCACGGCAAGGATAAATCAAACTTTCTCCCAGTTTCTGTTACCCGAGCTATTGTTTTGTGATGGGCCAAATATCCTCTGGCTAGAGATACCATTGGAGAAAAAAGGCTGGCAGAGAGAAATCATGTCCTGTCATGCATGCTAACAGCGGTGTGAATTAAAGGAAGCTGAAAGGCTTTTACCACAGAGGGGAGAGGGTGGGGAGAAGCGAGATGGAGCCATCCCTCTTTCCTCTGCTCCTGATGTGCCTGACGTAGTTAGTCTGTGCTTGTTTCAGGCTGCTGCACGGTGCTGAGGTTTGCAGCCTGCTTTGCCACAACTAGCATGGTACGATTTGGGGTTTCAGTCAGCAATAAAGTAATTGGCAGCGGTGGAAGGTATGTACCTGCTCTCTCTCTTCTGGGGACCACCAGGCTTTGCCAGCCTGCAGCTGCTGGAACAAGCCCCCGGCCTCTGTGTTCCAGGCTGGCTTGCCTCTAGTCCAGCCCGTAAGCGCTGCTGTAAAGAAGAGTATGGATGTTGTCATTAGATGTGACAAATGCCGAGTGAGATGTGGGGCATTAAACTCTGACGGGCTGAGATACTGCAGTGTTTAAACATCTGGAAGGTTTTATTTCAAACTCTGAAGCACAGCTAGAAACTTCAAAGCTGTCATTCTCAAGTCGGTGGACTTTTTTCAGACAGAGAAAGGCTTCAGTGGCCTGGCAAGTGGTGTTGCCACCTTCTGGAGTTAAAAGTGGAGGTTATTTAATGCACTGAAGGGAAATGGCCACTAAGTGGAAATAATTGTTTTAATATGGGTGTGTTAACCATCCTCGAGGTATTTTTATAAATATCTTCCAAAAAAAGAGCATGTTTTTGAAAGCTGAACATAACCACTGCTCCACCTGGGAACAGTTCTTCCCCAGCAACAACACGTAGCCCTTCTTATAAAGGGAATTTAAACTTAATTCATCTCGGCAAACTATAGGGCACATGGGAACAAGAAAAATGTAATTATCAGAGCTGTATTAGCTGTGCTTGTGTTGCAAGGTGCAACCTGTGTTTAGACAGGATTTAGAGGCCATTTAGAGCTTGTCACTACAGCTGGTTCCAGCTTTATTGCACAAAAAATTGACTTAATTCAAGTTTTAAATCTGTGCTGACTTGAGTTTGTTGCTGATGGCAGCTGCTGCTTTGACAGCTGTGGAAGTCTCCTCTTGAAACCCTGTATGAGTGAGCACTGCTGTTCCTGGGTCCTGAGTTAGGCCATGTTGTAACAAGCTTCCAGGCTACTGTTCAGCAGCTCTGATGAAAAGGCAGGCAGGGAGCGTGCGTGCAGTGGGGGGCTGCGCCTTGCCGGCCAGGCTGAGCTCGCTTGCTCGCAAAGCCTCTGAAATTTTGTTACTCATTTCAACTTTGAGTCACTACCAACCTGACCCGTGATGCAGAGATAAAAGATTTGATGCCAGTGGCTTGGTACCTGTTCTCTGTAGCATTTATCCCTCTGATGGGGCCGGGGGGGGGAATGTAGATGAGATAAGACACCTATATATGATTGATTGACTGATTTGCAGGATCATGGGGTCAGCAGCAGCCTGTTCCAGAACCCTGCAAAGCTTCACCTGACTCTTGGGACACTGGTACTTCTGAACGAGCAAGAGATCCAGAAAGCGTGTGACCTCCTACAGCAATGCAAAGAGGACTTTGTGGAGTGAGTGATAAAAAAAGGGATGTCATCACCAAGGGCATGAGTGGGAGAAAAGCAGGAAGCTGTCTTTAACAAGGGACAGTGAAGAGAATAGCAGCTCAATAGTCCATCTCAACGCTAGAAAAAGGCTAAAACGTTTCAAATGGGACAGTAAAAATCACCAAGTACTCACAAAGAGTCTTTACAGCATCTCACAGCTCAGCTGAAACCCTCAGCACTCCCTGAAAACCTGCTCTGCTCGTTTCTTTTTCTCACATGCATCCCCGTTATTTTTGTGTGAGCAATTTTTGCTGTTGGCTGCAGAGGGAGGGACGAGCTCCATTACCTTCGCGCATTGCCTGCAGTAGGCTCTGGCATGCTGCTTCTCTCCTGCCTCAGAGCAGATGCTGAGGTGTCCTTGACATGCATTTCTTGATGCAGGGAGCTGTGTGCAGGGAAGCCAGCACCAGCCATGTGAGTAATCACTCTGAAACGTTCAGTGCTGCTCCAGGACCGGGGGCTTTCTCGCTGCCTGTTAACACTGAGCTGCAGATGTTAGGGCTTTAACTGCAGATGTGGTTGAATGACACTGTAATTAGCTTATCTCCGTTCAGCTTAGAAATTGGAGATGGCCTGAGGGATTGGTTTGTTTATTTATTTCTGCAAAGCCTTTGCACGTAGAGCACGGATCCTTGATATTTATTTATTTAGTTATTTAGTTAGTTATTGCATCAGTGCAGGAAGAATTAGCCACGGCTCCAGTTGTTCAGCTGTTGAACAGAAATGCAAGTGCATTTCCAGTGAAAGGCTCTGCCTGCAGTATTTGGAAAGTGCCTGCTTCCTCCTGAGTGGATTGAACTGAGGCAGACAAAATCTCTACCCTCCATTTCCTTTAGTGGAGGGGGAATCAACACTTGAATGTAACCTTTAGGTTATTTCCCCTGCCATACCCAAATAAATATACTTTGAAAATTAATTTAGGCTCCCTTCCACCCACATAAACCTTCTTTAGTGATCATTTACTTTTCTAAATGCAGGCAGTGCCATGTGAAGGTAGACGTGCCCTTTTTGACCCTTTTTAGAATACATGGCCTCAAATGCTCTTGGTCTGACACGCATGACAGTGTATTTGTGCTGTTTTCCTCCCAGTAAACATACTGGAAGGGGAACTCACGCTCCCCTTATTCCACCTGGGAAGCTTTGCTGAGAATCTGAAAAGCAGTCTCTAGGGCTGGCTGAACGGAAGTGAGCAAGGTTAGAGCAAAGTCACATCATTCACTCGTGTTTATTACTTCTGCCTGCCCAGACACTCCCTGTGCTTTCCACGAGACCTCAGCATTAAATGAGACAACAGCACTTACTCACAGGGAGCTTTCGCTGCGGCACCCTGCCTCCCTGTGATGTTCTGGTGGTAAAGGCAAGGAGGTGGTGTGTTTGGAAGCAGATACACTTCACAGTGTGTTTGCAGGTGTGGGAGTGCATCTTATATCCAGCACACATTTTTTTGGTTTCGCCTTCTTGCAAGAGTAGCTGGAGCTGATTTTAAAACAGCTCTATTTATTTGCAGCATTTGTAAGTGGATGTTGAAATGTACTTAAAACTGCATTCTGTATCAAGTACTTTTCCCAGTGAAAATCAAAAAGCTGGAGACTTTGTGTTGATCGCTCTCTTTGCAGGAAGGCAGGACCTTCTCTGGAATGAGAACTTGTACCGTTGTATTGCTGATGGGTTTTCTGAAATGCAGATGGAGATCTCTGTGTTGAGATGGCCTGTGAACACTGACAGGTTGACTTAATGTGTGTCTAAAACACTGAATGTATGAGTTTAAATGTTTTTACAGTATTTCTTGAGATGATGACACAATAGCAGCTGTAGCCTTTCCAGCTTTAGAAATTAGGGAGTCTTTTTTGTGTTCGGGTTTTTTGAGTGCAAACAACCTGAAAGATCTGGGAAAGAAAAGAACTTTGTGGAGTTCGCTGCCCCGTATGGTCTGTATAGCATTTAAGTCTCATTTAACCTCAAAGCTGTGTTTAGCTATAGCAAAAAATGTATTTTATGTCATTCCTTAGTAAAACTAAATATTTAGTGTGTGCATGAGGAGTACTATGCATTGTATTTCAAAAGCGGGTGTGATGTTTTGCTTTTTAACATATGGGATTTCTTATGTCTTAGCCAAATTGCTGGAGGCAAGCCCCTGACCGTGGAGGTGGCAGGAGTGGAGTACATGAACGATGACCCTGTCATGACGGACGTCCTTTATGCCAAAGTCCACATGAAGGATGGCTCAGACAGGTGAGTTCTCCATGCTCCTTTCTTTCATTCCCCCTTGACGTGCAGCGGCAGCAGTAGCAGTGTGCCAGAGAAACCCTCTGCTGTCTGAAGCTGGTGGGTACTGCTATCAGTCTGTGGGCCAGCAGTCAGGAAGATGAAGTCATTCTTGATTCCTAAACCAGTTAAGGCAGTGATGTGTTTGCTCTTTAAATCAGTCACTGGTGGTGTGGCTGAAAGATGTCATTTGTTTCTGTAGCATTCTGTCAGATTGAATAATGGTGTCATAGCTTGCACAGTGATAAGGTGGCCAAGGAGATATTCCCAAGATGACTTAGAAGGCAGGACAACTTGGCCTCTGCTGTCTAGTTCCCAGCCTGCAATCCAGATTAATCTGGACAGCCCAGCATGTTCTGCAGCACTTAATTGTTCTTAAAACCCAGGTACACCAGAAGGTCTTCAGAAAAGCAGGACTTGGTTAGAGTTGGGTTTTGTGTCTGTAAGCAGCCTGGAACAGGCGCTGGATGTGAAATGTCTGGCTGGCTGGTGTGAAATCTCGAAGCCAGGTAGGTGTCACTGCATGTGTTTATGCTGTTCACCACTGTGGCTGATAGATTTAGGTCTACGAACAGTGCTGCCCGGGATGTGGCCGTGGTTGGACAACCTCCCTCCATCTCGTTTTTGATAAGTACATCACCAGTGGCAGCACCATCTTTTCTCTTAGTGCTTTCTGGAAGACTGGGGAAACATAAGAGCTGTTGTACTCCGTGCTGTGGATTGTGAGATGGCTGTGGAAGCGGGCAGAGGAGTAGCCAAAAGAGCTTTAGCCTTCTCTCCCTGAGCCTTAGCCTTCCCTTTTTCTGGCAGTGCTGCCCTTTTGTGTCTGTTCCCGTTGCTAGAGGACAGCAGGAGCTAGCAGGGGAGCACAGAGCAGTGTAGCTGGAGGAGCAAGGCTGTGAGCAGGGACTGGCTCTAGAAAGAAAGGACATGTTCTGGCATCTCCTTTCCCCCAGGGCTGAGGAGACAAGAGGGGCCCCCTGCTTAAAACTGCACTTTGGAAGCTGTGTTGAAGTAAGAGATCGGAAGTGGGATAAGGAAATGGGTGGGAAAATGAAAATGTAAGAATTGCTGGGAGGCAATAGGAATTGAAATCTTTTCCTCTTCTCGGCTTTTCCACTTTGAAGTCTGTCCTACCCTGAAAGAGGTGAGATAAAACAAACCGTGCAGGCAGAGAAACAGGGCAAGAGCTAGAGATCAGCCAGGAGACAGAAGAGAAGTGCGGGGAGAAACAGGGCAGAAGCACTCAGAAGGACGAGACTGAGGCAGACACCGGATGACCCAAATGCTCTTCGGTGGGTTTGTTGTAGAAAGTGTCCAAAGTGTCTGCTCTGCGAGCTGAGGTGTGGGCCTCTTTTCTCCCGAGTCACCAAGCTCTGGATCATCTCTGAGGTGCAGTGCTTGCAAGTCTGCTTGCATCTGACAATAAGGCTGCGACCTGAGGAGCTGGTAGAGAAATCCCGTAGAGCATAAGCGGGGCCTAAAGCAAGGCGGTGACGCCTGCCTGCATCTGGGGACAGCTTGAATTGTTGGTACTAGCACTGTGGTCTGCCTCCGATGCCTGCCACATCCATTTTGTTGGGAACCCACTTAGCCATAATGCTAGCAGAAAATGCAGATGTGCATTAAGGGTGGCAGAGCTGATTTTGGCTGGGGAGAGAAATGAGGTCTTCAAATCCACCTTGCCTTGAAACTGAAAACAAGCCCCACCTGTCCGCCCAAGAAAGGGCTGATGTCTCCTCTGTCCTTCACAGAGATCTGTTAGCTGAGGTTTCGACCAAACCCAGATCTTGTGCTTTGCACAGCACCTGGAGGCTGCCAGGCTTCTCTTCCGCAACACCTTTTTTGCTTTTTGCATAGCAGTGTGCTCGGAGAGGGCCAAATGATTTCAAGTTTTTATCCTTGGCCCAGGCTGGTCCTGCCTTCACCTGCAGATTAATTCATCTGGCGCTTCTCCCCTGATATAGTTCCTTAACTGTTAGCAAGCATCCAGAAAACATTTAGCTTTGCAGAGGGGAAAGAAGATATTTTTGTGTTGATGGAGAGCAATGAAAGCTTCTTTTGTTTCCTTTGAGATTCCAGCAGACAGAGTGTTGGACAAACGGTGATTATAAAGAAGGGAGAAATGGTGATCCCTCCAGAAAACTCTGCTTCATTTTCTGGTCTGCTAGATGGATCATTGCTGAGCAGCTCTGTGCACCTCTTGCCTGCTAAAACCTGCTGTGCTTTGCTCGGGGAAATGGGGAAGGCAGGTAGAAAGCAGGGTTTCTCAGCTGCAAGGCCAATACTAGAGGAGAGCGGCAGCCACGTGGTTTGCTGTGCTGGATCAGGCTGCTGCAGCCCGCGTTTGAGAGGTGTGTGTGCCTTCCTGTCTCATGCAAGACATCTTGCTAGCTCTGTGTAGTTCCTGGTATGGCTGAAGGGAGGAGTTCCTTCCTGATCTTTGGATGATCTTGATCAGCTTAAGCTATAAAGCAGGAGATTTGATTTACCCTGACTTAGCTTGCATAACTGCAGATGGAATTAGGGGTTGGCAAGCCCTTCTGCACATATAATGGCTCAGACTGAGAGAGGGATCGTGCTCTGATGCCTCCCACATGGCAAATAATTTCCATTATAATTCATTCTAATTTGTTTTATTTCCTTGATTAACTTTGTAACGTAATAAAGCACCATTTTCACTTGAGCTATTCTCTGTTAATTTGTTTTAGTATTGTCTGTAATGATATTCATTTAATCTTTGTCATTGCTAATTTTAAAAATCACTGATGTAAAGCCAGAAAGTGGTAGAAAACCATGACAATTGGTAGTTTGAGAGTCTTGAAATCGTCGCATGGGGGCTGGCAGCCTGTGAGGGACAATGCAAAACTGGTGGTGGGGTCGGAGCTGGCATCTGGAGCGTGGCAGCCCCAGGCTCTGGGGGCCAGCCTCAGAGAGGCCACACTCTTCCTCTCCTGCTGCAGCTGAGATGCCACGGTGGTGGGACCTGGTGAAGCAGAAGGCTGTCTAATCCCTCGCATGTGGTGAGAGGAGCCCAAATTTTTCTGGATAGAGTAATATCCTCTCACCTTGTTTTCGGGGACGGGAAACTCTTGTTCTAGCACATCCTTGCTGCTTTTGGTAAGGCTCAGACATTGCAGAGATTTTGTGGGGGACGGCAGCAGCCTAGAAGTTCCTTCAGCTCTTTAGACATAGAGTACATGAGCACATTGCTCTGATCACCCACCTGCTCCTGCTGCCTGTCCCAGGAAAAGTCTGCCCGCAGATCCCGGTAGCCACGGCCACTTTCATCCCCAAGCGAGGCCAGATGAGAAGGTGGCAATCAGTCCTTCGATTCTGCTCACTCAGTAGCTCCAAAGCTGGAGCATTCTTCAGGATGTGCTGTCTGGGTTTGTGCCCTCTGTCACCACATTCTGGGCTCTCCCAGAAATTAAGACCTGTGACTGGGTTGCTTATTTGGGACAGAGAGGGTCTGAGATCTGGCCTGGTGCACTGTCCAGGTCACAGTCCCTGAGCAAAGCAGGTCCTCCAGGAGCCAAGGTGCCCAAGCCCCACTGGGGGTCTGCAGATTTTAGCATTTGTACGGAGAGTCACATTGTGTTTCCTGGCAGTAGCAAGACGCATCTTTCAAGTCCCAATAACATCTGTCACCGCGAACAAGCTCTCTGCTATGCTAAACCTACCGTTCTTCGTGGAATATTTGCAGTAGGAGTGATCACCGAGAACACTTTGCAAAACAGCCAGAACTTTCTGCATTAGAGCTGAATCCTGATGCCTCTGTTCGCTTTCCATCAGAGACTAGCTCCCTTTCTCCGTGTGCACGCAGAGACTTCATTTCACACATGCTGCCCTCCCTGGCTAAAAAGCAAAAAGCTGACAATGCAGGGGTTTCTGCTTAGTTTACACTGCTCTGTTCTTTCTGGTTTTGCCTTCCCAGATTGCAGATGATCGCTGATAAACTGGTGGAAAGGTTCGTGGCCTCCGGCCTGATGCTTAAAGAATGGGATAGGGTGAAACTGCATGCTACAGTCATGAACACTCTCTTCAGGAAAGATCCAAGCGGTGTGTATCCCTCATCCTTACTGATAAATGCATTTAAAGTAGTACCTCTGAATGGGAAGTGCTTTTGAGGGCTTTTACGTGGGTTGGTCTTTTTTTTAAAATTTTGTGATTTTTTTCCTTAATCTCAAAAATACTTACAAGGTTGTAGGGAGATGTCACTAAATAAAACCCAGAAAAAAATGAAAAAGCAGTAAGCAGAGCTGGAGAAGGCAGGCATGCTTTGAGCACTTTCTGGATCTTTTCTAAGATTCTTTGTCATAGCTTCAGAAACAAGATCTGGGCCAGAGAGGGATGCATTCCAGTACCACGTGAGGTCTTGGGCTCTGTGCCCCAACATTAAATTGAAATTCAGTAACAACTCAGTGTGCTGTGCTGACCTTTAAATAAGATGAAAACATGATCCTCCTGGGTCAAGTGAAAGATTGCCCATTGGTTTAGGAACACAATTCCAGTGTCATTCTCGTTAAATCAGATTCAGACGGCTACAACTGAATATGAACCTTTATTGAGTGTATAGTGTCTGCTGCCTCTGCCAAAAGATTGTCTCTTCTAGCATCGTTCTTATCACATTACTTTATAAAGCAGCCTCAGATGCATTGCGTTCAGGGAGGGGCAGTATATTACAGCCTTGTTCTGTGTGCAAACATGCATGCGCTCTGGCACTGGTGTGTAGTTTGCAAGCCTTAACAGCGCTGCACTAAAGCTTTTCGCAGCTTTCTCTGGCGTAGCGGCCTCTGTGCAATGCCGATAGGTAATGTCGAGTATTCTCCAGTTACCGCCTCGGAGAGTCTCTGTATGGACAGCGATAACAGCAGATGTTTGTGTTGCGGTTTTCTGTGCACCCAGTGGCAGACTTTGGGGATGACTGCTCCTGAAGTCAGATAAGCATACTCAGGCAGTAGAAACCCTGAAAAGATGGGGTCAGCTCTCTCAAACTGAGCCCTGAAAATCAGTGAAAAGGTAAGCCTGAAGTGCTGATGTGGCTCTCTGTTAGGGAAGGCACATGGGCAGCTGCATCTGGCATTACGAGTCTGTATTCTGAACAACCCCATGAGGCACGTGAGGCATTCAGACACAGTGGTGAGAGCATTATACAGACAGCCATAGAAGTCACTTGATATTCAATACAGGATTCGAATAGCATGCTAGGTGTGAGTGGGACTTCATAGTTAATGCTGGAGATGAAAAAGAAATATTGAATATATTCACTGAGTGAGGCAGAGGTCCTCTGGAAAGAACAGATCATGTACTTAGGGATTATATAAAAATCCAGAGATGCTCTGGGGAAGTGGATCTAAGACGTAGGCACTTGGCAGTTGCTCTAGGCCTAGGTTGCTATTCTTAATGTCTGTGTGTGGCTGCATGCCCACCCCGCAGAAGCATGCACACCACATGTATCTCCTTCCTGGAGCAGGCAGCAGAGGTTTGTATAGGTGCTGTCCGGATCGGGCCTGGCGTTGTGCTTGAATGCTCACTCTGGTATTTGGTATTGATCCAGGTGATGCAAGCACTTGAACGAAGTGCTGACTCTCACCCTGGCAGGATGTGGGATTAAAATCAGCCAGAGGGAAGCAGATGTGTTGCACTGAGCCATCAGTCCTACAGAATCACCCTAGCAGTAGCTATGATTTAGGGTCTTTCCTCCAGGTGACATAGGTGATCCCGATAAAGGCGTCAATTCGTTTGCATTCAGCCTTGTTCTCTTTAAAACCAAAGTGGAAGTGATTTTGCATGAAGAACTGGGCAAAGATGGTGTATTAGCTGGCAGCTGACTTTGGGGAGGGAGAGTGGGGTGAAGTACAGCACACACAGTTCTCCGTTCTGAAGCTCATGCTGGTGGTTACTTTTCTCTTTGCAGCTGAAGAGCGAAACAATACAATGACTGGTAAATCATCTTTCAAGGAACGGGAGTCATTTAATGGCCGAAATATCCTCAAGGTCAGTATGAAACAGTTAGGGAAATTGAGCCAGCTGTGGATATTGTACAGCCATAAGAGGTTGAAACACCTCTTCAAGACTGCTTTTGTCTTAGGCTTAGGGGATCTCCCAGGGAGGGGGCAGAAGTCTGTTTAGAAAATAAACAATCCAGATCACTCGTAATTGGGAGCATTACAGTATTTAACAGAAGCATTCTTAAAGCTGGTGAGGCTCAGATCAGGCGTATGTCACATGAATGCTAAGTGGATGTTCATGTTGTCATTTACTTCAGTCGTGTTTTACCCTGGAGACTCAGGCTCGTGTCGATTCTCAGCCCACCATAAAGGAGTACTTTGTTGCTCTTGTTCTACTCACTCATATATATTTATGAAATGAAAACCAACTACCATTTCACTTACTCTTTTTTTTTTTAATCCCTGCTATTGATTTGCATGTGTTTGCTTCAGGAAAATAGCAGATAGTGGTAGGGATTCCCACCAGCCAGGATCTGAGGGCTTTGGCAGTGATCAGAAGGTAGGAAGCAAGATCCCTGAGACTGTGGAGGTGGATAAGGCAAGGGAGCATCCTGCAGCTTCCCAGGCTTTGCCCACCAGGGTTGAGGCTGCAAACAGTCTTTGCTGCTCATCCAGATGGCAGTGTCAGACTGATGCTGTGGTGCTTGGCCCCTGCAAGTGTCCAGAGAGAAAAGACAAGCCCAGAGAAGTAGAAATGGAAAACAACACTGGGTTGTAAGCAAATTTGCAATCCTCATTGTGTGAGAGGATTTGTTGCAGGCAGCTATGATAAGAGGGAGATAGGACAATGCATGAATACATTTGGGAACTGATAGAAGATATTATGGCAACAAAGAGACATGAGAGAGGATGCAGGCTGGGTGGGAGTTGGACAGCCCAGAAGGACTTTAGGGCACCAGAGGAGGGAAGGGGTGCGTTTTATTTGTGTTTACAGTTTTGGTGTATAATGTGTTAGGCACTGGATGCATGGGGATCTGAAGGCAGGGAGTGGAACTGATTGATCTCTATGCAGAGGACAAACAAAGGGACAAAATTAGGTTAAGCTGTCATTGTCCTCAAAGGGTCTGTACAAGCGCGGTGTCATGACTCAGCATCACCACATGTGATGGTGATGTGGTGTGAGACTGCAGTATTGCAAACTGAAGCGGGAAAGCCACAGATGTGGTCCCTTTCTCAATGTGATCTGCAAGTTTTGGTTAGCTCCTGGTGTCTGAGCTAGGCTCCGGAAAGGGAAGGTGGTATACCTCGGGAGCCCTGACTGCCTGCAGGGACTCAGCTTGCAAGGCATACACCCACGTTTTGCTTTGCCCTCTGCTCCTTCCTCTTGCATCTGTTAAAGTTGTCCTCAGACTTCAGAGAGATGTAAAATCAAACCATCGGTCTTCCTTAATGCTCCTCATCCAAAAACATTTATGATTTGGAAGGTATTAACCATGCTCCCTCTACTGGTCGCACCATTTGTGGGCCGTACTGCGGGGTCTGGGAATCTGTGGGTCTGGTGGTGTGCGATGCTAAGAAATGTAACTGCCCTACCTCAGACGGCTACTTCTTATTCTTGCTGCCCTCTGAAATATGAGCCGATGCATTTTTAAAGTTCCTAATTGATTTTTTACTGATGTAGCCAAAAGAGCTGCTGGCTGTTTGGACTGTTGATAATTACTTCAAAGTGTGTCTTACCACAAGAAATGTCATCCTTCTCCCCCACCTCCACTACATTTCCTAACCTGCTTGCTTCGTATTTCCCTTTGGTCTCCCACGTGCCTGCAGTAGAACGCCCGTTGGCATTAATTAATTACATGAGTCATAAATAGCTCCAGGCTTCTTACCAGAGGAGCCCAGCCTCAGCCAGCCACTGATGCATTCTAGCATGACCTTGCAAGGATGCGCCAGTTCCCTCCCAGCTCCCTTTTATATACATTATTTATCTTCTGCTCAGGGAGGCTGCCCTCTCGCAAAATGGCTTCATTAACTTTTGCAATAGGATCTAAACGACGGGCCGTTAATGAATATGGCTGCAGTTAGGCAGGCTGGCATGCGGGCGCTGTCCCCCTTGTAGGCAGAGCGATGTGCCGTGCGTGTGTTCCCAAGCGGTGGGACTCTGCGATAGCAGTTTTGGCTGGCAGCGTTCCCACTTGGAAAGCCGACAGAGCACGGCTACTGGTAGGACGGCATCAAGTCGGAAAACTCGGGTTTCGTTGCTCTCACTCCTGTTGTACAGCTATGACCGGTGCTGTGGGGCCAAAGGCTTTGCCTAGCGGAGGGCAGGACCTGACCTCACAGAGCAGAGCACGATGAGGATGCCTTGGTTCTGTTGTTTCAGTCTGAGGCTCCCCCATGGTCAGAGGTGGTGGGTGTGTGTGTGCAGATGCGCTGGCAGCACGTTTGCTGATAGCATGCCTGCGTTACCCCAGGCTCCAGCTGGTATTTTGCTTTCAGCAGAACTAATCGGAATTTTATTTAATAATCCTTTGTTCTACCCGTTCTACAGAGTTAAACATACACTCTTATTTGTGCTAATAAATCATTGTACAGGCCGGTATCTTCCCACACTGCTCAGAAAATAGATCCTGTAGGATGAGTTGTGTTTGGGAGTTTAAATTACTTCTGTCTTGAAGAACACCCATGAAAAAGGCTCCCTGGCCTAGCTGGTGCCGAAAGCCCAAGGGATTGTATGCCCCAACAGCTGAGTAATTTGTGTCTCCCATCAAAGTGCTAGACACTTCAGCTTTGTGCTTATCTAGTCTAGTCCCAAGAAGCTGGGGTTGCTTTATGAACCACTTCCTGTGGAGCAATATGTATTTCTTCTAGGGTGGCTAGCTGATTGACTCTTTTGAACATCCGTGTCACGTATGGAACTCTTGCTCCGGTTGAGAACCAAGTGGATCATCCCTTGGAGAGCAGAGGGAAGGGGCAGCAATTCACAGCGGAAAGGCAGCAGCGGCTCCTTCCTGGTGAGAGAAGGGTCGGGCCGGGTGGACGGCCGGGCTTTGGGGAGATGCTGGTTTGGCAGCCCCGCTGCCTTGCCGCCTCTTGTGTCCCAGGCAGTGGCTGTGTGCCCTGCGTCGCAGCTGGCCAAGCGGCACAGCCCTGGCACAGAGGCAGCTGGGGCAGCTGCTTGCCTCTCTGGAGACAAGACTTGGCTGCCTCCGGGCTTTTATATATTTCGCTTTGTGAAAAAACTAAGGCTGTGGTGAATAAATAAAAATGCAAAGAAATGTGAAGGTACCACCTGGCCAAAATTGTCCATTATACTTTTAAAGGAAAGGAAGACTTACAGTAGGAAGAAAACCACCTGGACTCTCACCGGGTTAAAATGGAATGATTTTTGACTTGAGATCTGAGGAATAACAGGGTGCTCTTTCAAACAAGAAGGAAGTAAATTTTGAGTACAGAAAAAGATTAACCCCACTGCTTCTTACAGATCTGTGCATTAACAGCTTACAAGATTAAATATTGAGGGAACAGCTACTGAGGTACAACAGTGGAAAGCTGCACATCTTATGTCTTAGGGCATTAGGGGAGACTTTAAGCTGGGATGCAAGACTGGGAACTGGATTAGTCGAGGCAGTGACACACGCTGCCGTGCCCTGGTCCAGCAGTGGGAGCAGAGTGTCCCGGCTGCAGAATGGCTCAGGGAGGACTTCTAGGTCAGACAAGGTGTAATTTGATGAGGCTCCTTCTCTTTTGAAGCCTGCATACAGGGTATTAAATTCTGGGAACATATGTGCTTTCACTTAAAGCAGGGGGAAAGTGCGTTTACTGACTGATATACTGGGGCTACTGGAGAGCCAGTCATAGCAAACAAATCTGGCAGTGTTCTCTGTTACCATTTTTATCTTGCTGGGTGAGAATAGTGCAGTGGCTGTGGTGTGCAGTAGTTCAGTTTAAGACATTTGATGCAGTGCCATGTAGAGAGATACAATGAAAAAGAAAAATATTCTCCTGGATAAACCCATTAACTCCTCAAAATACCCCAAACCCACCAAGAGCTAAACGAATTACTGTCTCTCCCTGTGTAGAGCCACTGTTACCAACACTGCTTGCCGATGAGGAGTGCTTCTCATGTTCTGCAGCCATCAGTACCCAGGCGTTTTCTCTGTAACTTTTGTTAGTGAATTTAAGGAGACAGAGTCTTTTCCCGGTGTATTTTTAAGCTGAGGTGAAAGCAAAGGGCCAAAGAACCTGTGTTAGGTGAGATCTAGACTGTCCAGTGTTCAGAAAGGGTAAGAACATCTTGTTATCCTCAGTGAGGTGATAAAGGTGTATATCCAAAGTGGGACTAGCAACTGAAACAAGTACCTAAGGGGAGGTGGCTGCTTGGAAAGTTTAGAGTTAAAAATACCAAGCAAAAATCCACTGGGGTGAGAATAAGACTGAATAAGAGAATGTGGCGCAACATCACTATCAGAAATAAGCCGGTGATTTCTTCGCCTCAGTTTTACAGAAGAATCAAAAGCAGAAATGAAAGGCTGTAATGCTGCTTTGCAGAGGAGAGGATTTTTGCCTTCAGTTCTGATCCTGCCATTATCGAGGGTTACTGAAACGATTGAGGGGGCTCAGCAGTGCGCAATTAGAGCAACAGTGGGATGGGAGGATGTGACAGTTGAGCATACGAGACTGGAGATCAACATTTGTATGATCTTGGGAATAAAGGAGATTAAATTGGGGTTGCCATGAAAATGCTTTCGTACGAATTATATTCTTCAGGACAAAAAAAAGGCTTATTCACATTATTTGCATTCGGTGAAATAGGAATCTGAAGTGGCATTCGAAAAATCAGACTAGACAATAGAGGGAAAATATCTTTGTTGGAGTGTTTGGACCTTGGAGCAGAGCAATGAGGTGGTGTTGGAGGTACTGAGAGAAGGCCGAGACGCCGCACTGAGGAGAACGCAGTGCAGAAAGTGCAGAAGGTTTGTGCTGACTTGCCTGCGGGTGACAGAGATCCCTTTGGTGACCTCACCGTAAAGGGGAGAAGCCTTTTTTTTTTTTTTTTTTTCCCTTTCCTTTCAGAGGTGCTCAGCACCTCTCTGACTTAATTTTAGCAGGAACTGTGAGTGCTGCAAGAGGGAGGATTTGCTGAGAGAGTTCTAAAGTTTCTGAATCCCCTCGCCCCTTCCGGGCAGGACTGCCTGCGGTGTGCCATAGGAGAGCAAAGCGGTTTGCTGCTCTGTGCCCCCCGACACTACCACAGTCCCCTCTGCTGTGCTGGAGGTGCTGTGGGTGCCTCTGCCTTTGGAGGTCACGCCATGGGTGCCTCTGCTCCCACCCAGCAGGCATCCCAACCCCTCATTTCCCCGAGACCCCTGTTCTGCCACCAGCCAGCCGAGACAGCATCACCTCTTTGATCTTAAGAGGACAGTTCTTCTCAGTGGAGCTGGCAGGGGTTGAATTACGGCAGTGCCTTAATAGAAGACAGGGACGCAGCACATTAAGTGCAAAAAAAAAGAACACATTGATTAGCAAAAGTAGGCAGATCATCCCAAAGGTGCCGTGACCCTTCTGCCAGATAATTTCCTGGGTCTGTCCAAATTAATTTACTGGCTCTGTATCTGGGCTCCTCCTCTTAGTGGCTTGGTGAGCGTAGCGAGTAGGTCACATTGATGGGAGCTCCTTGTCCTAGTATTCCCGGATGCGTCTCAAGCCTCTTGGCATCTCTACAGCAAAGCCGAAGCCCAGCTCTTAAAAACTGTTGCTGCCTTTGCTATAATAGGCAGTGCTAGGAGCCAGGGGGATGAGGCTTCTTTGGAGAAACACAGTGCTTGATTATTAATTTCCTTAAACAGGTTGTATTGTAAATCCCTCATGTTTGAGGCATAGCAGGGTCTGGGAAGTTAGTGAAGCCTCTAATGTGCTGGAGGGTTTTTTTATTCTTGTCTGAAAGACGTGCAAAAATCCGGTAACCTCCAAATGTCCCACTTGTATTTGTTTCTTAGTTTGCAGAATGCCTTTCACCATAGCAACTAGGGCTTGATTTCCTCAAGCGCATGAATTTTCATGGATTTGTAGCGAGGGAGGGGAACGGACCCAAAACCCTGAGCTAGAGCAAAGGTTTTGCCATATGGCGGTAGCAGGAGCATCTCTAGATCTGGCTTGTGAAGGAGGAGGGGCCCTGGAGGGAGAGGATCTCTGCTGAACAAAGGTCTGCATCTGGCCCCAAATAGTTTTATTTGTGAGAAATCAGGCCTGACAGATTAATTTAGATTATTACTGAATGTCACCCTCCCCACTGCCGCATCACCCTCTGGCAGCTGAGGTGGCTTTGCTCCAGTTTTATGAAGAGATGAGCTTTCACATGGCAGCAGTCAGAGGAGAAGGATCAGCTGCTTCCATGTTTGCAGAGCTCAGCTGGAAACCTCATACCCTTCCCACCTGTGGAGGTCAGGAGGGTGTTATGGATGGTATGAAGCATGCTCCTCTTAGGTCTGCAGATGAAACCCAGCTGGGGAGAGGCAGGAAAATTGCACATGTTAGGAGGAGGGAACAGAGCTCCAAATGATCTTGAGAAATTGGGCAGAAACAAATGGGCTGCTGCGAACAAGTGCAGGTCCGGGAGGGAGCGGTGGCATCGGTGCAGGATGGAGAACTGCCTCGATACCAGCGCCATGGACCAGGGTTTGGGTTATGGGGGACTGCTCCAGAGCACAAGCCAGCTGAGTGGGTCCGTGGAAATAAAAGAAAGAGTCAAACGTCTCTAAAGTAAACCTCTGACTATGCTTCAGCCCCCAGCTGAAGTACTTGTCCAGTTTTGGGCACCATGGATGGGTGCAAGGAGCCCAGAAGGCAACAGTAAGGTGATTGGAGGGCTAGAAAATGTCTGCAAGCTGAGGCTGAAAGACTTACTAGAGTTGTTTTGAGGCTACTAAAGGTAAGGAGGAGGACAACACACAGGAAAAACTTTTTAAGCATGTGAAAGCTTTTGCCAGTAGTGGATACTCCATCTTCCATGCTCTGATGGTGGGGCAAGAAATAGTGGGCTTAAATTGCAGCAAGAGGTTCAAAGTAGGTGTTAGGAAGATCTTTGTAATGGGAAGGATAATGAAGCACTGCCCTAGAGGAGCAGGAGAAATGGGGGTCTTGGTTCTTTGGAGGGAGCCGAGACATTAGTCCAGGATCTGCCAGCAATGAGCTCCTCCTGCCTTGGGGAAGGAGAGGACAGTGGAGCCTATGACCTCTTTTGGTTCTTTTTCAGCCTGTCACTTTATGATTACTGTGTGAAATATATGCAAAACACCCATGAGGTGGCATTTACAAATGTACCAAAAGCTTCTTGGCATTTATGTGGCATTTACTTCGGCTCAGTAAAATATAAATATCCAAAAGAAACCTCCCATCGTATATGCCTAGGATCTTTCTCCCCAAAGGCCATAGGTGCTTCTTGCTCTTACATTGGTGGTACTTTTTCAGATAGAGATGATTATATTCTTACTGCTTTCCGAGGGATGGCACTGGTGATTTAATCAGAAGGGCTTTTCCTGTGTCATGAGGAGATAACCCTGACTTGCATCCCATGTTGGGCTCATGCTGACCCAAGATGCTCACTTGCTTGTAATTTCAGGTCTTGGTGGTTCATGGCAAAGCTTGCAGATATAAATTACTTGAGTAGTAGCAAGCTGAAAGCGAACGATAAAGGAGTTAGTGCTTTACTTATGATACAGATCAGCTGTGCTCCCAAAAGATAGGCCGCTGGGACTTTTATGGCCAGATTTGCTCCCTCCTGAAGTCTGCAAGCTTTATTCTTTCTAAGGGAAATGAGGTGAAAGGGCCTCTGCTGCCACCTTTTAAAACCTGCCAGAGGTTGAAAGAAAATGAGAGGGGAAGGGCTGTTCCTCGCATTATCTGGGTGGAAGGACTTGATGCTATATTGGTGATGGAGAGACACTCCAGTGTCAGCTGCACACTTGCAGAACAAAACAAACAATCCGCATACGCCCACCAAGCTTTGTGGCTGATGCTTGGAGACCTTGGCACAGGCAGCGTGCTCGTGGTGATCACCCAGACGACGACTGCCTTCCCTCCCTGCCCTTCCTAGCCCTCGCTTCCACCCTTGCCTTGCGACTCTGTGCCATGTCTTAATCCTGTAACACCTGTGTGGTAATGGAAGGTGTTGGATGCCCAGAGAGCGGTCCTTTAAAAAGCCATAAAAAAGAAGCAGTTGCTAATTTGGAGAGGAGGTGGGGAACACCGGGAAGAGCTGCCTCTCTGGATGAGTGCCTGTCTACCTGCTTTTCCTACACTTCTCGTGCATTGTTGCTGGCAAGCTTCCAAACACAATTAAACCTCTGACAGATAATCATTGGCAGAGTGGTGTCCAGAGTGAATAATACAGGAATCAGATATTTCTTTGTTGGCATCAAACTGTTTCAGAAAACATATTTTGAAAGTTGAAAATAGAAGGAAAACAAAAAAAATGGTTAATTGAACAAACTCCCCAGATCTTGACACGTCACCTGGTTGTGTCTCATCTTCTGGGAGCCACCAGGGGATTTGGTTTGGGGTTTGTCTTTCATAGTTGGGGGAGTTTAGGTCACAAATGGTCACAAATTTTGGTGCATTTCACAGGACGAGGAAGAAGGAGTTCTGCCAGCATGAACTGCAGCCTGGGAACTGGGACAGCTTCTGCCCTCCCATACTGTGGAGGTAACAGCTTTCTGTAGACCATTGGGGTGGTCAACAGGGAGGTGTTGGTAGCATAAATCCGCAAAGCCGAAACAGGGCACAGGCAGGGGGCCCTTGAGGTCCCTCTTTTACCAACAGCTTTCCATCACTGAACTGTGTTCATGAGTCAGCCTGCCGAGTAGCGACAGAGGTGCTGCTCAGACCTGAGAGGCCCTAACAGGCCTGTGTGGGAGGTCGCAGGAGCAAGGCGTGTTAAACAGGTAGGTGGGATCCCAAAAGCAGGATCGGAGGCTGTGGTTCATGCAGCAAAGGAAGTTAACCAGAAGAGTTCTGATGGATAGAGTTTGGTGGAGTTCAGTGGACTCGTCTTAGAGTCCATCAGTGTTTTTGAGCATTACTTTCACATTTTTAAATCTTTTTTGTTTTTAAATTTTTAATCCATCCATGTTTTTTGCCATCAGTAACTTTTCCTCTATCAATCCTTTTTGCTTAATGCTGGTATCAGTTCTGTAACACAGCAGTTTGCCAAAGAGCCAGCGCCTTCCCTGCTGTAGCTGGCATGGGTAACACGGTTGTGCTTTAGTGGAAGATTTGGAAGAGCGATTGTTCTTTGCTCTTCTGCAGTGTTTTCTGTCCCAAGCTGTGGACGCATTATACAAGTGTTAATTCAAATGTATCATCCCTTATGAGATGGAAAAATAGCCTGATATTTATTTGGGCAAGTCATCACAGCCCACAGTCTGATCGTGTCGGGGTCCCTCCCCTCCCTTGTAGTGTAAGATGGTGCCAGAAGGGTTTAGGGTGTTGGGGTCATGCTCTGCCGTGAGTACCACCAGGAATATCCAGGGGAGGGTGCAGAGAGTCTGAAAACAAACAGGTTTCATTGCTCTGTGTTGAGGCACCTTTTCAGAAACGCTGCTTAATTTTTCTCCGTACTTGTCAGTGGGTGCCTGGGATTTTGTTTGCTTCTTCCCCTCCCTGAAGGGGATAACAGCACCGTAGCATGCTGATTTCCCACAGAAAGCAACCTCCTGTCCCTCCTGGCTTTCCGAGTTCGTTCCTCCATTCATCACTGCTCTCGATCAGGATACACCACGGGTAGTGGCTGCCGCCGGGCGAGCTGGTGACTGTTGTTGCTGTGTGCAGAGCAGATGAAGCTGTAAAGCCTGTGGCTTCTCTGAAGCTTGAGTTTATTCTCCTGGTTTGAGCTTTCTCTGTGCTGCTGTCTGCTGCAGGACTCTGATTCCGGGCGTGATCTTGCATGGCCACAACGCTGGGTTGCCTGTCAAAAACGATCTTCCTGCACATGTTCTCCCATGGAGGCAGAGATTAGTGGCGCTCAGCCTGTTCACATGCCCTCCTGGAAGGGATCTTTTGGAGGATAAACACCTTCAACACAGGCGAAACAGAGGAGGAAGGATTGCTGGTGTCCTGTCCTCAGCGTGGACTGCGCAGCCGGAATGACAGTGAGCTCATGTGCAGCTGTAGGTTCCCGGAGCTGCAAGCCTCTTCCTTCCCACATCTCAGAAGTTGCTAATTTCTGTGCTTGTTCCAGATATGGAAAACGGGACCCTACCTCAGCTCCCTGCCGAGGGCAGCCAAGTTTCTTAGGCTGATTGGTCACAGGCTAATAACATTACATGCCTCTGCTCGCCCACAGCGCTGATTCACCGGGGACAGTTTTGTACTGTTAATCTATAATACCCCTTCCCTAAGGCACTGCTTTCTGTGGCTGGAGTTCACAACAAAGCGAGCTCCCCACAGACTGGGGGGTATGTGTGTGTGTGCATGCATTTTATCCTGATAGTGCTGCTCTTTGGTGGTAGTTTTTACTTGCAAGGCATTGCAGTGAATTGTTGTTCCCTCAGCATTTCTGAGCACCGAGGCTCTTGGCAGAGCTGCTTGGACTTTTTATTAATTCAGGATGGGTCCTTTTTGGCTGACTACCGTAGACGACATAAGGCTTTAAAAACTGATCAATAATCCTGATGGTAGCAGCAAAATCCAGGCCAGGTGGAGTGAGTGCAAGCCAGAGATTACGTGAAGGAAGTTTTAAATACCTCTTCCTTCCTTCCGTTGTCTGGACTTATTTTGTCCTGCTGCTGCCTGGTGCCTCTCCAGGCGAATCCATTAATATTTCTCATGCTTGTTGAGCCTGTGACAGGTGATTTAAAAGCACCAGTTTGTGTTGGCATCTCCGCTCTTCATAACCGGAGCTGAAATGCGTCGCTGCTGTCCTTATGTGGATTAGCACTGTGATTTACTACTGTTGTTTCCAGGTTTGAACACAAAGGTGCTGTCTCGTTCTGGGAGGGTTGTCTGGGAGAAGTGAGCCCCCGAGGGTGGCTGCTTGACAAATACCCATGCTCGGGAACACAACATCATTTAGACACGGGTTTTAACTGCTTCATCGAGGAATCATCCTCCTTTGCATTTGTTTCTACAGTGCTTCAGTAAAACCTACTTTAAAGGCTTAGGCAAAAGGGAGAAAAATGCAGAAAAGAGGCATCCTGGTTTTGATCTGTTGCTCTGCCTTTGATAAAGAAGTTGTTGTGGTTTGAGGGCTGAAGTTTGTACTAGCATTTTGCGCTCAGGTTTGCAAGGAGTGAGTGGTTTGGTGTGTGATTCTTTCTCTCCCAAAACAAGTTTCAGCCTCTGTCTTCCTTCGGAAAATGATTGTCGCACCCCAAAGGAGCCCTGCTGTATAATTTGTGGGTAATAGAGGGGAACAGACCTCGGAGGAAGATGGGTTTCCAACATCTGGACGAAATTGTCTTAAATGAGAGAAACTGGGGTGTTAGAAATGACAGGTCTGCTGCTGGCTTTTTCTGGCTCAGAATAAGTGACTGGGGGAGAAATGGAGAAGAAAAGCATGCTTTCTGGGAGCTACCGCCGGGCTGCCTACCTTTCCTCGTTACCTGCGCAGTTGTGTCCTTGGACCTGGTCCCCAGAAGGGAGAGGGAAGAGGAGGAACGCTTAGCATGTGTGGGCCTATGGTAATTTGCAGGCTGACATGTGAAATATGGGTTATCCATGGACCAATATGTTCTGTCTCTCAGGGGCTCACGGCTTTCGGGGAAGGCGGCGTCCCTGCCATCCCCTGCAGGTCCTGGGGTGCTGCTCCGGGGAGGATGCTGTGCTGCTCTTGCAGCACCCGATTCCTCCCCGTGGGAGATGCCGTGTCCTTCTAGACATCCTCGCTGAGTGGTTTCTGAGCCTTCAGCTGTGGTTTGAAAGGCAGGGCACATCTCTGGCACGTTTGCTTAGAGGTGCTGGGTCTGGGGTTAAAAGTTAACAATGCTCTTTCCTTATTTGGTTCTAATTTAATTTGGGAAGGCAGCGGGGAGACAGAGGGCACTTAGTCTGGTAAGTGCTATTCCCTTGATGGGAGTTAGTAGCTTGCGCAGCGTGCACAGTATTGACTTCGTAAGCTGACCTCCATCAGGTTCATTTTTGTTTATAATATTAAAAAAAAAAAATCCCAACCCCCAACCTCTTATTTATTCTTTAGACAGCAAGGACATAAATCCTTCAGCTTGTTTGGATTTATAGAATTACTGCGCTTTTGCTGAGCCTCATGTCCCACTCCAATCAAATGACACGGCTTTCAGTGACCATGCGGGTGATGGCATTTTTCCTCCCCCTGCCTCCCTCCTAGCTGCTCCTGATCTGTGCCTCCTTGTGCTCCCTGCAGCCTTTTTGGGGAAAGCTGGGCCCTTGGCACCTGTGGGAAGGGACAGGAGAGGGACGAGGCAAGTCTTAGGGTTATCAGCGTTTGCGCGTGAAGTGTAACAACCTCCAGGTATCTTCTTTCCTGGCCCAGAATAAAAAAATGCTAAAATGCTTTTATAGGAGGCATTCAATCAGCTGTGCTACAGGCCTCCTCCAAAACCAGAGCGTTTCTGTGGTGGCTGGGGAGAAGGGGGAGATATAAATATCTTTCTTGGCTCTGCTTGGCTTCTCCCCAAGAAAAACAGAAATGAAAGTCGAAAGGAGAGGCTTGGCCTTCTGAAATCTCTTCCCAAGCCCCCAGGGACCCGAGCTTTTGTGACGGGAAGCCAGCTCGCTGGCGGTGTTTCAGGGATCTCAGAGGATGATGTTTGAGGGGCCTCCCCACTGCCTGAGGCAGATCTCGGCCGTAAGGTGGCTTGGCTGTGATCCCCACGCCTGGTGTCCGGTGGCTTCTGTCGTGGGAAGCCTCAGGGGGCAAAGAGGCGACAGTGAGAAGCCGGCTTGAAACAAGAGCTGGAAAAAATGGTTGTGGTTGTCCTCTAAATCTTGTAGCATGTTTACTCTCAGAAAGTACAGCTACATTACCAAAAATCAATAGTTCTAGCAGCGTTCTCCCTGGGAAACACACGCTCGGACACACGGGAGGTGGTAGGTCTTAAAAAAGCCAAGGGAATACAAAGTGCTTTGGTACAAGGGTTTTGCTTCACTTTTAGCTGTGTACAAATGGAGGGCGCTTGACCTGGGCACTGCCTTCTGGGGCTTTCTGATTGTCTTTCTGGTCCCATATGCCTGAGGCTGTGCAAGGCAAGAGGGGCTGGGGGAGGGTTTGCCACATTAACTAATTTTTGCTTTGAAGTACGTGTGTTTTGTAAGAAAAACAGGTTGTGGTGTGCAGAGATAATATAAACAAGTATTTGAAAGAGTCTTCCTTTGGCTGTTTTGGGTAAAGGTTCGACTTCCAGGGCTGCTGATGGGACCGGCACGTCCCAGCATTTACTTTGTTTCCTTCATGTTTGCAAAGACTTCATTCTACAGAAATAAATGCATCTCGTCCCCCTTCTCTTTTAAAAAAATCCTTTTCAAATCCGAGTACCTCCTTGCTTACCAGCACACCTACCACTCCCTCTGTTAAGAATGGAGAGAAATGATTTCTGTTTTTCCTGGGTGGAGAGCGCTCTGCGAAGGAAAGGAACGTTGACATGAACGACCATTTTGACAGAGACCGGTGTTAGGGTTTGGAGTGGGTGGGCACGCTGGTGGCAAGCACTGCAGCAAGCCCTGGAGAACTGGAAATCATCCTCCGAAGTCAGGTCAGCCGAAACAAAAAGAGAAAGGAGACCAACCCCTTTTTACTACCATCTCTTATTAATGAGACATTTTATCTTAAGTCCTCTAACATGAACTACGCAGGCTTTTGGGAACATAATTAATCTTTAATTGTATAAATCTTTAATTGTATAAAATGGAGTTTGTATGGCTGTAGTCATTTCTGTCTTCCTCCTCTCCCTGTTTGAGACCCTCCCTTAGCACAACTTCTTTTCAACAGGGTGCCCCGCTTTAGGGCAGCGGCCACATGGAGCCACACACAGAGTGTCCCTTGAAGCCAGGCTGCTGCAGGGACGGGGACCTGTGTGACCCCCGTGGTGGGGCGCCTGGCTCCTGCCGAGTATGTGCTCAGAAGAACTGGCAGCAGGTTGCGGCTTAATATGAGTCTGAGTGATTAGCAGTGAATTACTTCAGGCCCTGTGCAAAGTCCTTGTGCCAGGGTCTTAAGGGACAAGCGTCACCCCAAAGGGAGGTGCAGGTGAGCCAGAGGCTGCCCACCACCTCTCCTAGGCAGGCATGCTGTGACTAAATGGTCTGGCACAGAGAAACCCAGTTCTTCGTGGTGTTTGTGCTAACCCAGGTGCTTTTTGCAGAAGCAGCTTGAGGGTCGACTGCCTGTGCTGCCAGGCAAGCCGGTCCAGGGAGGAGGAGGAGGTGGTCCCTGGCAGGTGAGCTGCTGGCAGCAAGAACTCTGCAGCACGTACGGCTGCAGCTGCAGCCATTTCAAACTGAAGCAGGAGCTTAGCAATGGCTGAGAGCTGGCTCGGCACAATAAATACCCTGCTCTTCAGAGATGCCATTCTGACTGTCATGTGTCGATGGGGAATTGCTGGCCTCAGCCAAACCCTGAGTGGAGAGTTGTCTGGGTGAGCTGGCAGTCTGGAGGAGGGGCTGGATTCATCACGGTGCCTGGCGTCTGGTCTGCTGCTGGCCACGGTGGTGCTCCCTGGCCAAAGCCCTGCTTTTGCTCTGCCCTGAAGATGGGCAGGGAATCACTTTCCCTGAGGCACTTTTCCTTTGTGGAGGAGGGACAGGGAAGCCAGGAATTGTCTTGAAAGCAACCTAGCTGGTCCCATTGCAAAAAGGGGTATTTGCAAAGTAGCATACCCTTGGGAGACCCAACAAAAGAGAAGTCCTGCCCAAATCAGTTCGGAGCAGAGCCAGATGCCTTTCTGGAGGAGGAGAAGAGCAGCCTTTCAGATGCTAACTAGGTATTTGGGGTTTCAATCATTCCCTGTATGGAGGTATTGATGTACCATTGGCTCTAGGAGGACAGTGTTGTAATTAATGCATCAGCTTTTGCTGGCAATTAGCCTTCGTGCCTTCTGTTATGGCAGGAAGGGGTGTGCGACTGTCTTGAGCCTGCAGCTGTCTTGAGCCAACGCCTGCAGGGACAGATAGAAAATTCAGTAGGAGATAGTTGGAATGGACATTTCGAGGACTACATGGTGGGGAGGTGTCACTGCTCAGGCCCTCAGTGTCTCACAGTGCAAAGTGGAGTTCTGAAATTAGCATCCCCACTGAAAAGCTTTTCCTAAGGCACAACTGATGTTTTCAGGTAGAGCAATTTCCTACATCTTAATGGAACTGGAGGAGCACTTTACACTTGGACACGATGCCTTTCCAGCAATATTAGTGAACTTCCCCATAAGAAATTCTGATGCCATTTTTTTGGTCAGCTTCATAGGTTGGATTAATCAGCAGGTACACGCCCTTCAGGTCCTAGAGTTGGCTTGCTTTCATTAATTTGCACTCAAGTCTTTGCTGAACAAAGAAGGATTTGTTGAACAAAGCAGGGTCAGTGCTGGGATGAAGAGCCTTGTGCCTCTAGCCTGCTAGTTTGAAGTAGGACGGAGCCGTAATTGTAAGTCATACGTCCTGTGGCCTGGATTGGTGAAAAGGTCCCGGCCTCAATCCTTGCTCCTGTGCAGCCTTGCGACCTCAAGAGCCGCTCCGAGGCGGTGGCCTTTGGGGTGGTGAATAGCCTCCCCGAGCTCCCCAAGTGAGACACAGTCAGAAAGCAAAGTAGGGAAGGTTTGAGCAACTGCTGATTTAGATAAAAAGAGGTGTTCATTTCATACCGTTTGCTTTGAAGGCTGAGTGCAGTCTCTGGGGGGAAAAATAATTTAAAGAATAGTTTCATTAAAGGCAAAACAAGCCTATGAGTAGAGGCTTTCTGCAGGGCCAGCTCTTGCAAGAGATCCGTGGACCAGCTGCAGGCTGTGTTTCTCCAGATGCCCCTCAAATGGTTTTTCTCCTCTCTTTCAGCTCTTTGAGAATTTCTACTTCGGAGAGGTGCAGCTGGACTCGGTGCGTCTTTCCCAGAGGTTTTCCTCGGACGCCTCTGGCTACTATGCGACGTCTGGGCAGCTGACCTTCTCCTGAAGCAGCAACACAGCTGCCACAGCAGGTCCGCTCATCGACGAAATGTGTTTTTTATAGGACACGAATTTTGACCTGGGAACTCCAGGCGGGGATGCCTCGTGACTCCTCAAAAGCACATTGCAGCTGGGAACCATGGCATTTCCCACAGCTTTTCCTACACTTATTGCCTGCCCTCCCTTCGGGGGGAACCAGAGTCCTTCTACCTCCTTTCCCTATGGTAACCAAAATGTCACAAATGTGCCAGCTTGATGTCTGTCACCTGTTTGTTTTCCAAGAAAACAACTAGAAAAACTGGTGTAGGTGGCTTTTGGGGAATCACCAACGTTTAAGCGTGACTTTATTTCAGAAGAAGGAAGTTTGTTCTTAAAAAAAGTATTTAAAATCCAAGAGAGCTCCCTGGAGCATGATTTAGCGATATTGAGGTCAGGCATTGCTTGGGTCTCCAGCAGCGTTCCTGTGTGATGTAGATCTCCAAATAAATTAATTCCTTTCAAAAGCAAAGTGTTTATCTCCTGTTGCATTGATAGTTTCTGTAATTAAACTTCCAGCACACAACTGTGTTAACAAGAAAGCATTTATGGTAAGAGCTCTTTCCAGTGACCGTTTTGGAGCCTGTCAAAAAACATATGCCTTGTAGGTGGTTTCTCCATTAAAAGAAGAACAAAACTCTTTGATACCATTGTGAATCCTTCAGAGATCTGAAGATGACTTTTTTTGTTGTAAATCTCCCCGTTTCGTAGGAATAGCGACACAGGCTTTCAACTCGCCCGAGGATGAACGCTTTGAAAAACAGAAGATGCTGGTGTTTAGTTGTTTTGCAACAAACTGACGGTGGCGGCAGCTGCTGCTGCCTGTTCCTAGTTGCTGCCATGAAGGTGGAATTGCGCTGTCATTGAGGCAGAGAGCATGTTTGCTAGGGACAGGGTTGCTCCAGGTGCTGCTTGTACTAGTGATCGTTTTTAAGAGGTTTTCATCCCATTTCCTCCCTCCAGTGAGCTGGCTGTGTGGCCGTGCTCCTACTGCATGTATAAACAGCACTGGGAGACGGCCAGGATTTGGGGTGGCTTTCCTTTTTTCCCCAAATGCGTTGCAGGTTGTATTTCCAAGACCAAATTGCCCATCTCTGCTTGCAAGCCCCGCCTGCCAGGAAATCAAATCATCTGTGGTTGTGCTGGTTGCCCTTTACCCCGAAGTCTGCGCTTGTACCCAATTACAACTGTTGGGCTTTTTGTCTCTGCTTTTCCTTGCAGCCAAACACCTTTGTGCTCTCCAAGCGGAGGAGGAAAGGCCGCCTTCGAAACCGTACGCTCGGCGAGCAGAGCACCGGTGCGCTCGCTAGCAGCCCGACGTGGGGACATGCGTAGAGCACTTAACACCGGTTGCTGTCATCTTTCCGCCAGCCTGAAGAGGTACTTGGCAAATCTCATCAGCCGCCCAAAGAACAGAGCTGGGAGCTGCTGGCAGAGCTGCCAGCCGTGCTGCCTGCACAAGAAGGGGAGGTGCACCTCGGAAAGCTTCTGTCTGCTGGGTTTTTAACAGCTCTTAGCAAGAAGCTGAGTGCTACAGGACATGGGGTGCTGTTTGCGCTATGGTCTTCCTTAATAGGGCATTGGTGGCATTTCTGTCACACCTGCTTTCCTCCGTTGTCACCTAATATTGGCGATTCTGATTTTTTCTTTTTTTTGCTGAGGTGTACTTATAGTCTTCCCACCTCCCTAACGCAGGAGTAGCTTTGACCTTGCAAAGAGGATGGAGGCAAACATAACGTTTCTACAAAGAAGCGCCGGATCTGACGATGGTCCTCCACTTCCCACTAACGTAGACAAGTTTTAATGACAATTATTCCTGTGACCATTTGGAAGTTGGTTGAATTTTAGCGGTAAGCGGCTTATCCCGCTGCACTAGCCTGGCACGGCTAAATTCATTTCCCACCTCTGTCCCCGGGCAGAATTAAGGGTTCTGGTCTGTTCCTCTCATCCACCAAGTCGTAGGTTAGGCTGCGATCCAGCAAACCGTTGTGCGTGTACTTAAATTTATGCCTTGCTTGATCCCCTTGTATAACGTTAAGCACACACATGAGTCTGGTGGAGCAGCAGCTCCACTTTGCTGGTAGTGCTTTTGAAGTGAAAGTGCCTATTATACAACCAAGAGGGGCAGAGCTGGGTGTTGTATCTCCTTACCCTTACACAAGGGAGCTACTCGCTTAACTAAAACATAATACTGCTTTTCCAAGGGGTCGGGGCCAGAAGAAAATGCACTGCGATGGATTTTCCAAGGGTTTTCCCTTTTCTATCATTACTCATAAGTATAATTAGAACAGTTTTATACTGAGCACGATAAAACTGTGGTTTATCCATGGTCCTGCACCGATGAATTGAAATCCCGTCAAACCAGGCAGTGTTACGGGTTTGCAAGACACAACCTAATACTTTAGGCCTTGCCTAAAACTTGTTAAAACTTAAATCCACGGCTCTGCTTCTTTTCCCCATATAGGCTGCGTTGGAGGCCGGCCACCCAGCTTGCAGATCCTCGCGTCCTTATTGTGCAGAAGAAGAAGAAAGATGTTTTGTGCTGTCATTTTGCTCGGCAGCAAGCCTTGCTGGAGCCCAAGGTTGAGAGCACGGCTCATGGTTAACTGTAAAGTTGAAAATGACACCTTTTTCTTAAACGCAGTGCCTGGAAGCTGTATTTCCATTTGCAGCAGCCTTGCTTAGGGTCAGCACTGCTGCTTCAGGGACAAGGTGTGCACCTGCTGTGGGTTGTAGCTGCTGCTTTTCCTGTAAGGAAACGCAGCGCTATGTTTTCTCTCCATCCCGAGCATCCTCACAGGGAGAATAAAAGCCGTGTGTGTGCTGGGAGCTCCCCGGCTGCAGCTGCGAAGGAGCAGTGGGGGTGTGGGGCCCCACGTCCCCGCTGCTCCTTCGCAGCTGCAGCCGGGGTGAGTTACCACTGTCCTTCCTTGCCAAGCCCAGGCGGATGGAGATGTCCCTGGAAGCAGCTCTGTGCCCCCCCTGCCTTCCCCCAGCTGAGAGGAGTGGAAAAGCCAAAAGAAGTCCAACAACCGCCTGTCCCGCTCTGCTCCCCGGCTTCCCTCAGTACAGGGGTGGGCATCTTCTCCAGAGCCCCAAAATGCTGTGCTGGGGTGGCTGAGGGACAGGGACCGCAGGGTGGACATTGCAGGGACCGGGTGGGGGATAGGGACACGGGCTTGGGATTTGGTGGGGATGGAGGGAGATGAGGCACAGCAGGGTGAGGGGCTGCAGGACAGGGACATGGCAGGGGTGGTCACACCACAGGGACAGGGATGGTAGGGTGGAACACAGCAAGGGCAGGGGATGCAGGGTTGGGGGACGGGATGAGGGATGGGGAATGCAGGATGGGGACAGGGCAGGGACTGGGGTGTGGGATGGGGACATGGTAGGGGCTGGGAATGCAGGACAGGGAAGTGGGGTGGGGCGTTTGGCATGGGGCCATGGTAGGGATGTGGGATGAGGGGTGCAAGACGGGGGTGTGGCAGGACCGGGTTGCGGGGTGGAGACAAGGTACGGAGCAGGGATGCGGGATGCGGGATGGGGAGAGGGGCGGGACCGGGGCTGGGGCTGCGGCCGCGCCGTGCCTA
>WEKW01007402.1:0-12427 GCA_013389905.1 Sula dactylatra
TTCCTTTGACAGGGGCAGTTTTATGAAACTCGATTTTTGTCTTTTGAAGATACTAAGCTTGCCTTAAAAATCTAACCATCAGAGCACCTTCTTTGTCAGTTTCTGTGCTCCGTAGTCACCAGTCCTTTTCCTTGTGTTGGATTCTAGCTTTTTAAAAAAATAATAGGGCTTTTTAATTAATTGTGTCTCACAGGGTTTACTTTAACAAAATGAAAATGTAACCCCTTCCCCAATCTACTTAACATTGAAGAAAAATGTTTCCCACACCCCTCCTCCCCCAGATTTTGGAAGTGAATCAGTCCTGCTGAGTCAGCGTCATGGTCCTTTACCTCCTGAGGTGAACTCTTGCACGTGCTGGCTTGAATATCTTGCTGATAATATAGGATATAATAATATCCTATTTGATAGTGGAGAGAAGTATCCAAGAGTATGTTCACTAAATCCCAATAATAAGTTTGTTTGACATACTTATTTAAAAAGCTCACTCTGTAAGCCTGAATATGTTCTCGATCAGAAAAAGTTCAGAAATAATTGATATATGTTTATCGATCAAAATCTCCAATAGCTCTTTTGTATCTGAGGCTTAGTTTTAAAAAAGCAGTTGTGGTGGGAAGTGGAGAGAAAAATCAAACCTAAATGAAATGTAAGAGAAGCAGATAACAATTTACAGGGAGATAGAAACTTTTAAGAGCAGTGAACTGTTTAATAAATCTCAGTGAGACAGGAATACAAGTCACAATGACTATTTCATATGTCAGAAAAGTGAAGAGCTTTTTTACAGATATAGACTTGCAGGATTAGAGCCCAAAAGACTGGGGCTTGAGGGGTGAGCAAATGAGGACTCTTTGAATTGGAGCATTTCACTATCGCTGAGTTGCAGATAGCTGGATGGTGCTGCAAATGCAAAACTCTCAATTGGCTCGAGTAGCATGGAAGAGTAGGATTACAGGTTTATTGTTCAGGAGAGAACCTCTGAAATTTTCTTAAGCGAATTAGTCATAGGACTTCTTTTCCTTGTTTGAAGAGCCTTCTCCCTGTTGGTTTTTCTTTATATGTGGCTAAAATGTCTCAATCTGGGGCTGCTGTGAAAGGCAATGCCCCGGTTTGGTCTGCAGTATGGTAGAGAAGTGAAATGTACTTGAGCAGCAAAAGTGTAATTTCTCGGGACAGTAGAGTAAAATATTGTTTTACATTGTAATCACCCACTCAGTCCTGTTGGAGGGTCGGAGGGGCAATTTATATGTGCATTTTGTTTTCCCCCAAGCATGAAGCTTTACTTAGAAGACAGCCCAGCTCCACCTCCTCCCCCCACAATTCTTAAATACTTAAATTTTTATACAGCTGAAGAAAATGAGTAATACTTCGATGTAGAAACAAATCATTTATTTACCCAAGGTTTATATTATGCTATATTTGGATAGAAACTGAATACAACTTAAAACGGTACAAAACCAGATTTTATTATCATATTTAAGTAAAATTACTTTTCAAGGGATGAAATAGTAGGAAAAAGAGTGAATTTACAAAAACTTGTTTCATGTTGAGAATAATCTATTAAATTAAGAAAGCACTCTTTTGTCTCCGTCCTGCACTAAAATATTTTTAACGTGAGTGTTCTTTATTTAGCAGTTCTAAAGACATAAAGGAATAGTAGCAGTTTATATTAGAGAGTCTCTAAATTTTGTATACCATTGCTGAATTGGTTTTGATTCCAAAGGAAGAAATTGCCTGTCTTATTATTTGTAATCTTTTGTTTCTAATAAAACTTTGTCTTAGGAACAATATAGGTGCCACTTGAGAAATTAATTGTCAGCAGTTTTACTTTTATTTTTCAGATAAACGTGTACGTATTAGTTTAAGTCAACCATGCTGTCTTTCCATGTTAGTGAACTGAAACAGAGGTCCTGTGACAGCTGTTTATACAAAAATCACACCTTTTCAGAGGTCATTTAAATTTATTTATGATTTTGTAATCCTTCTAGATTACTTTGCCCAGGAAGCAATTGCTTTTAATGTAATGTATCTTCTTATGATACTTTGATCTGTTGTCATTGTATGATCTGTTGTGTCCACCACCTGTCATGGCGTTAGACCTACCAGCCAGTATTCTGTATTTCACGTTACACCAGTGTCTAGGGAATTCTAGTGGCAGCTACACATAAACCAGCACAGGTCTTTTCTTCTCATTTTACGGCAGCCACCAGAATCATAACTGGGAAGACTATAGTTCGAAGCTCTCTTTTAAGCTACTACCAATTTATATTTGCATTATATTTGTGAGTACCCACACATAGCTAGTTGGAAAATGTTTTTCTTCTGATAGCATCTGTAGAGGTGGCCTCTAAGTCTCTGATTACCTTTGCATCTATCCCACTCAATGAGGAGGGGTAGAGTACACCCCTTCTGTTCATTCTTCTTAGCTGCTTGGCTGGTACAGATCTTTTTTCTATGTTGTTCCTTATCAGAATATGACATGATTCTTCCATGTTTGTCTAGATTCTTTTCTTAAGTCTTCCTGTCTTTGGAAGACCTTAATTGTATGATACATTGTTTGGGTGTTCAGTACAGGATTCACCACTTCGTTTTTCCCAACCTTCTTTAGAAGGCAGTCATGATTTTTCAGGAGGTGTAACTTTTTCTCTTTTCCCCTGTACCAGTCACCTCTCTTAAGCAACTTTTGCTGATACAGAGGTCTCCCTTGTATTTGTTCTAGAATTTTAGATCCTTCTCCTCCACCCATCTCATCCTCAAGAAATGGTATCCAAGAGAAAGTGGTTGTGGATTCCAGTTGTTGTTAAAGGAAAGTTCAGCTGGAACTGGTAAGACCAAATACAAATCCCAGCACCTGTATCTTCCTGAGATTTCTATTCAGGGCTTGACTTCTGAGTAATTGGATAGGTGGACCAAAGGTCTAATAAAAGCATGTGAAGGTTTTGCAGAAGCTTTGCTATGTCTTCAGTTCTTTCATCAGTGTCTTAGAACTGCTGGTTTCTAGCTATCGTGGTCAACTTGCTCAAGTTGTTCCTCCTGTACTTAAACTCTAGCAGACCATTTTGCCATCTCAAGTACCTCTGACCATCCAGTACCATGGTGTTGTAGCACTTGGTGTTGAATTGGAGATTCTGTTGCTTACTGAAGAGGCAGATTTTGTATCAAAGGACACCTCTATATTGATACCAGTTGAACCCATTGCATGTTGAGCTCAGGCTTGCAACATGGTTTTGTTTGTTTTAACAGTTCATGAAAAGACTGCTTAGAACACTGCAATTTTGAAGTTTCATAAATGGAAATAGGTGTTTAGGCTTTTTCATTTGTTTTAATCTTTAAAGAGAAATCCTGAAAAGTTACTGTCGTGTTTTAACCCCAGTCAGTAACCAAGCACCACGCAGCTGCTCGCTCGCTCCCCCCTGGTGGGATGGGGAAGAGAATCAGAAGAGTAAAAGTGAGGAAACTCCTGGGTTGAGATAAAGACAGCTTAATAGGTGAAGCAAAAGCTGCACATGCAAGCAAAGCAAAACAAGGAATTCACTCCTTCCCACCATCAGGCAGGTGTTCAGCCGTCTCCAGGAAAGCAGGGCTCCATCACACATAACGGTTACTTGGGAAGACAAACGCCATCGCTCTAAACATCCCCCCCTTCCTTCTTCTTCCCCCAGTTTTATATGCTGAGCATGACATCGTATGGTGTGGGATATCCCTTTGGTCAGCTGGGGTCAGCTGTCCCAGCCATGCCCCCTCCCAGCTTCTTGTGCACCCACAGAGCGTGGGAAGCTGAAAAAGTCCTTGACTGGTGTAAGCGCTGCTCAGCAACAATTAAAACTTCTCTGCATTATCAACACTGTTTTCAGCGTAGATCCAAAACGTAGCCCCACACTAGCTACTATGAAAAAAATTAACTCTATCCCAGCTGAAACCAGGGCAGTTACGAAATGGCAAATATTTTTCCCAAGAAAACTTTTTCTTCATTCAGGTTTGGTAAGTGAGAAAGTGGTATTCAGTCCTGTTTACGGACTGCACTGTGCTGAATATCCACAAAGAGCAAGGATAAAAGAGCACGTGTGTGACCTTTTAGAGGTCACCCATGCTCCATGTTCATCTTCTCCATGTTGGTCTTCCAGGAGATGTAATGAGTTGCTGAATTCAAACTTCAGGCAGTCCCCTTCTTTCTCCCTTACTACAGCTGCCTTAGCAATTCCTAGATGTTCTCAGTGTGATGATAGTTATTTCTGCCTTGGTGTCCAGCGTCATACTGTGGGTTGTTTTGGCAAGCAACCACATATTCCTGGAGTCCACAAGTGAGAAAAATAAGTTTTTTGTTTGGGTTTTTTATTTTAATGCCTTCTCAATAAAACTTGAATAGAAGCTCTTGAAACACAATGGTTCTGGGCCTGATGGCTGACTTCTGAGTGTCAGAGACCTCTAACGGAGAGAAAACATGAGAACATTTTTGGAAGAAATAGCATGTGAATCTTTGCAGAAGAAGGTGTAAGATGTTGTAAATAGAGGGGTCCCAGCTTGTGTCTTTAAGATCACCTTTTTGCACCTGTATTGTATAAGTTAAAAATACATATCCATGCTCTTCCACCAACTTCTAGGAAGTATTGAATTGGAAAACCTTTCCAGACAATGCTACCTAAAGGAAGGAGCACATTTCCCATAAACAAAACAAAACAAAACAAAACAAAAAAAAAAAAAAAAAAGCATTTGCATGGGGGGAGGAAGTATTGATTATGGTTATGCAAGCAGCTTCCTTTTTCATGTATGAGTTTTTATGGAAAAGTATATGTAGTGCTTTAACCATGTGCTGTGTTAATGGTATGTTTATTCCTTCAGATGTTAAACTTAAGAAATTTTAACCCAGGTAAATAACTCTTAGTTGTATCCACTTTTAGATGCTGTTTTATGCTTGGAAGTAGAATGAGATTGTAGTGTCTATAGAATTTGGTTTTGTTTGCATTCTTGACAAGCAAGCTGGTGTTTGAATGCTTTCAATTTCTAATAAACTGGTAGACATACCTATCTGTTACAAATTTTTGTTTTCACTTGTCTAAGAATTAGTGTATACCTTGATCACACTGAATATTGGTTTCCCTCCTCCCTCCAAGACTTCCCACTCTATTTTGTTCCATTTCTTCTACTTAATCAGCTGTTAACTTGTTTGGAAATTGAATAGGTGATTTATTTCAGAATAATTTCAGACTTGAACAGCCAAATTTCTGTTTGTATCACAGAGATGAGTAATGTCTTTGACAGTTGTCTTCAAACTCACAACGGTACAGATGCCTAGGGAGACCCATATACATAATAAAGCAATACAATTATCACTTGGATGTTTGCATTTTAGAAGGAAAACAGACATAACAATTTCCCAGCAGTTTCCAACAGTACTTGGAGTACGTGATAATATCAAAAGAGTTTGCAGTTGTGTTTCCTCTAGAAAATAGCAGGAAACGTTGTGTTGGACTTCAGCAGCCACAAATCGCTGCTTCCTTTTTTCCTTGTTTACTTTTTTAATGTTTAAAAAATGGAAGTGAAGGTTGTGGACACTTCTGAAATAAGTAGTTTCTCACTACTCTTCCTTGAAATGTCATTGGTGGAATTGCAAGAATCTTGTTTCTAGAAAAGCGTTGCAGTTCCTGCATATATGGTTCCCTCTACATGGAAAAGGTCTCATTAATGTAATGGAGTTGTTCTGGTTTCAGAAACACTGGATTCTAGAGCAATCTCTGGCCTTATTTTTAAATCTAGTCCATAATGGAATAAATTCAGAAGCTAAATGATCATTTAATGGTTTGCCACATTTTTTAGGAAGGCCATATTTGCACCTTCTGGACAGTTTGCTTTCCAGCCTCTCATATAAAAACAGCATGGAACAGTTCTCAAACAGAGTCTTAGTCAATTTATCCTTCCTCAATTTTACAGAGCTGCCTTCAGGGGTATGAGAAAGGTGTTTAATATCATGAATGGTATGGAAAAGCTAAGTATGGAATAATTACTGGGTTTTTTTCTTTCAAAGAAGAAAGACTGGTCATCAAATTAAATAATCAGATAAATTAAAAAATAATGTGTTTTGGGGAGGTTGGGTTTTTTTGCTTTTGTTGCTGTTTTTCTTTTTTTTTGTTTTTTGTTTGCTTATGTTGAGTTGCTAATGGCTTAGTTTGAGGGAGACGTCATTCAGGAGTAAGAAAGTTTGGAGCTACAGGAATTTTGAAGTTAGTGAATTACTTAAAAAACAATTATTTGTAAGTGATTTTTTGACCTGAGGTCTTTAGGAATTGTGTTTTATTTGTAAGAGGATCAGATATTTACAATTCCCCATTAAAAAGTAGTGAAATAAGAAAATAAATAGATTCTTATAATGTCAAGTACCTAACATTTGTATAACATCTTAACTAGTATTTTTTCTTTGGTTTTGAAATGTTTGTTTTAATATGAAGGGTGAGGCTGATAAACCTAAGGAAAGAGTAACTGATGTACATAGCGGTAAAAAACAGATCTTCAACAAGGTAAAACATAAGCTGCTACGGCAAAATATGAGAAGAATGCAGGGTTGGACTGGTTTATATTGTGTTTTATTTCATATACTGATAAATTCAAAAGGGTCTATACATATATCAGTGTACTTGAAGAAATCAGTGCACTTGAAAAGTCTGCACTTGGCCAGTGGTTGTATGCCTGCTGGTTCCATGGCATGACTCTTTTGTGACTGTCCTCTTTTCCCACCTCATCCCTCTGGGAGACAGACCAGTTGATTTAACATTAGTCAAAGGATGAAATGAAGTCTTTTAGTCAAGTGAACTCTTTGGATTCTAATAAGCCTTGGAAAGATGGTAATCTACTTGATGTGAATGCTGATTTTACGACTTTTTCTCTTGCTTAGCATCTGTTTGCTATTTCCTAATGCTAATAATATGCAAAAGATGCACAAAACCCATTCCCTTTCACAGTATCTTTTAATTAAAAGCTAGATAGTTGCCTTTTGTAATACTTAAATGTCCCCTGTGTATAAAGATTACTATACCCATGGAAAAATGCACTATTATATAGGGCAACTGTTTGTAATATCCAGAATTTTAGAAAGGAATTCTCACTTAGGAGCATACTAGCTTTGATTTCTCGCTAAGTGAACCCCCTGGAGAACTAGAATAGGAAGAACTTCCCTATAAGTCACTTAATTCATAGAGAAGTGATGCAAAACTTTTCAGCATTTAGAAATGATCTGATAATAAGCATTACATGCAACTTTCACAGTTGTTCTGCCATATCTTTCTACAAGTTTATTATTGATCTCCAAAATAAAATACCAAAAGCTTTCCAGGAAAAAGGAATATTTTCATTACTGACTTGCTTAATCATATCTTTAAAACTGAAACTGCAAAATATATAAAACAGTGACCCTGAACCTGTGGGTGAAAACTCTCCAGCCTGTATATCTGAAGATTTAGGAAAATTCTGGTTGAACATCTTGGGTGGAGGTGTCTTTGCCTGCAGTGTCAGTTTCTGTGTAGGATTGGAGTTTCTTTTCTAAGACTAGCATTTGGTTGATTACTTAAGCTGTAGTTTGACCAGTTTAAAACTCATCACCTTGCCTACTTAACTCACGTTGTGGCTTCAAGTGTAAGTAACATGGACAAAATCCTTTGATTTTGAGATTGCTATGTTAATATTTCATTTTGCTGTATCATCATCTCTTACAACCTGTGCTTGATGATAGGGAGGGTCTTGCATTTAGTCTCTTTTCCTTGCCACTAGTACATCAAACTTTGATAATGCTGGGAGTTCTCTTCTGAAAATTCCTTATTTTGTGGTATCCTTAAGTGTTTATATTATTAATGGAGCTGCGGGAGTTTTCTGTACTCGATTTCGGTAACATAAGTGCTAATAATGTTAATGCAAATTGTATTACATTCCTGCAAGGATTAAAAAAAAGAAAAAAGAAAACGTAGGATGAAGATAAAATCTCCCCAGGAATGTGATGTATGCTTCAGGAATGCTTTTCTCTAGTCTCAGTGCTTCAGACTTAATTTTATTTTGATCCTCAAAATAAATATCCCTCTCCTCAGCACACCCATGCCCCAACCTTCCCATTCACTGGTACTAAATCTTTTTTCCAGGGTGCCTGTTCTTATTTTCATAGCCATTATGCGTTGTGCCTGAAGAACTCTTTTGATCCTACCATCAAAACGGTTTTTCTGAGGCTAAACAAGCCCTTCTCTCTTTTCATCTGTTTAATAACAGAAGTAACTGAACCAAGATAATTAGATTTTAAATAAAAATTGTCATTTACAAGTGTTCAGTTTGACTTACTTTTTTCTTCTTCCTTTTCGCACTTTTGGTGACGTAAAGAAAAAAGGAAAATGATGATATAAAACAAAAAAAAAAAACCCGGAAGACCCCAAAACACCCCCCCTTAAACATAAAAGAAATAAGTTATGACATTATTTCTGTTTTGAAGAACTTCAAAACTGAAATTAAAAACCAGGCCATTTGTATTGCTGAAGCAGTTACCTTCCTCCATCTGTAAAGCACTGGTTAATGAGCATTGTCTTGTTTCTGGTTCTTTATATACCAAAGTTTCCCTTGCCCAGTTGTTGAAATTTCTAGGATTATTGTTGTTATTACTTTTTTCCTTTTTTAGCCTGGAGAACTGGAGACAGTTCCTTTTACCAGTCAGGTTGATTGTGTATTTTCAAAATTTCAGTACAGCTGACTTCTTACTTTAGGATTCTTGGTTTCTTCCAGGCTACCACACCACCTTTTCAGGCTGCACTCCATGAAGTCTTTTCCGTGACTGTTTGACTCTTTTTTTTGTTTGTTTGGGGGTTTTTTTCCCTTTATGGCCTATTGTTAGGGGACATTGTACTCTCTTACAGGCTGTCTTACAGGACATGTTCTTGACTTGAGTGCTGTTATACTATAAACATCCCAGGAGTTGTGTTTCCTTATTAGTCTTTGCTAATAAGATGTGTCGGGGCAGATACTGAGTGCCAACTTCTCGGTACCTCAAGTACCAACCTCCCTTTAATCTTGGAACTTCTGGATGCCACCTCGCTTTTTGATGTTGCAACAGTGTTGCTGCAGGCTGTGTAAAGAGAAGGCGAGGTATAAAGTTGTCTTTTCTTTGGGAAGGTTACCTTGTAGTAACTTCAGCTGTATCTGTTTTCCTTGGGCAAGTTATGGTTATAGAGGGAGCAGCTCAGAAGCAACATTGTGCCTCGCTGATCAGCAGTCTGAACTGCTAAATTTTACAGATATTACTTTGAGAAGGACCATGGCCGCTGTTAACGGACTTATCACAATCTGGCCTGCTAAACTTCTTCAAACCTAATGCTCGATATCAAGGCTAAGATACACCCTGCAGGTGGACAGCTGCCTGTGATAGGGCACAGAGCTGGACTACAACTTCTCTTCCATCTGTCCCTCTGCTCCAAAAGGCGCTTCAGAAAAATCTAGTACTATAAAGCTCATTTGCTCTCTTACGGAGAATGGGATCACTTATTCCGAATTTCCAGATGTTGTCTTGGCAGTGTGACAGCCATGCTCAGCTACCAGAATTCCTTGGGTTTCTTCCTGAAAGACTTCTGTCTCCAAAACAATGTTTTCCATGCTAATAGCCTGGACGATGGTCAAAGGTTTTCCTAGCAGAGCTGGCTGAAAAGAATGCAGACTATTTAAAAGTCCATCTGAGACCATTTGCTACTTTGACATTCTCCTATGCATGGGTTATTTTTTAACCAAATGAGAAGTCAATTTATAAAATTTTGGAGTGTTGGGTTTTGTTTGCTTACACTGTGAAGGACTGTGTGAAGCTTTGATTAGTCTGAATGTGAGGGAGTCTCTTCTGCAGAAAGGAACATTGGCTCCCAGAAGTCTTTTAAACATATTTTTCGGCCCTTCTTCTGGAAGATTGTCCTATCTTAAGTTATGTAATCTGGTGATTCATATTTTTTGTTGTTGTTTAGTTTTGTGGTGTTGTGGTTTGGCGGGGTTTTTTTGGTTGGGTTTTTTGTTGGGTTTTTTGTGGTGGTTTTGGGTTTGGTGGGGGGTTTTGGGGTTTTTGTTTTGCTTTTTTTTTTTAAAGCAGTTGACTGGGAAGAAAATGAGAGAGGGGGAAGTACAAGTTGTTAATCTAATCATTTAATGTTTTTCTGCAGCTCAAATCATCAATGACAATGAATGTGAGGCAAAGAATAGGGAAGATACAGGCATGTCTGAAAGTTTATTGTGAAAGCAATAAAACTAAGAGTGGTAATTTCAGCTCACGAGACTTGGAAAATCAAGGTCCACAACTATGTTTCCATCACATGTGCCATTTTCTGTGAAAGACATGAATTTTCAGGAAGTTTTTTCTACCTATTTTCCCAGAGGTTATCTGGATGTTGAATATAGGGTGGCTGAAGTGAAACCTAGTATTTTTATCTTAATACTGCTTTCAGATTGTCTGTACTTTTTTTGTTATATACATTTTAGAAGATTTTTTCTTTCTTCTGTAGTAATATGTAGGTGTTTATTTCTGTGTTTCCTCTCACAAGAGAAAAGCATCTTCCAAAGCAATGTCCGCTGCAGGGGTTAAGGTACAAATTCCTTGAACCTGAGAGTGACAATTGTTCTTTTTTGCTTATTGCTAGAAGTCATCTCCCCTCCTCCCCACCCCCCACCCCCNAATGTTACTTACAGATCCATCTTAAAGGAAAGCTGCTGTAACAAATCGTTTAGATTTCCTGATCCCATGTAGTAGAAGCCATAATGCTTTCTTTCCTTCTACATTTCTGAAGGCAAAAGGGCATGTAGTAAAGAAAATAATTAGATTCCCCCTTTTTTTGTATTTACAAATAAGTTGAGAAGAAAATGTCAAAAGCAAAGGTATGATAAATAACTTTGGTTTCCGTACTCTTACTTTTTTGTTGGTTTAGTTCATTATCCTTTACTGCTATTGTAAACACAACATGGAAAAAAAAATCCTTGAAATGCCTGTTTTAAAACTCTCACTATACTGTAGTACATATATGCACATAGAGTTAAGTTGCTTCACTTTATCTTGACATATTTAATGTTGTTTGTGAAATGTGATGTAATTAATACTGTTTTTTCAAGGACTAATTTATAGCAGCGTGTACTATAAAGGCATAATGCAATATTTTAAGAATACTTTTCAGATAATATAATAAAGGCTCTGTGAGATTCCTTGACTTGACTTGTTTTTCTTCTTGAAAATTTCCTTTTGAGTAATACCTTACGGTGGAGAATATAACAATGTTATCTAACACTGAGGTTAATGGGAGAGATATTAAAATCCTGTCTGGTGAGAGGTGGCTCTTCCTCATTCATTGATCCCTGAAATGGCTATTGGGCAATTAAGGAGACATGCATGGTAGAGGAGAACCAAACTTCTTGCTCTTTAAGCATAAAGAATAAGCAAACACGTTAAGTGCTGATGATGCATCTTGCTAATGGGTGGTTTAATGTGGGGATTGTCTTGGAATACTTAAAGTATTTGAAATGGTTATTAACAAGTACAGTTCTTATTTTAATTTTTTTCAACTCATAATTACAGAATCTTCTGCTGAGTTCTTGTTTTTCCTTTTGGAATTCATGTGTATTTGTAGTATTCTAAATTAATCTACAAGATTAAAAAAAAAAAAAAATCCATGATTTGCAATTGAAGAATTTAAGTCCTGTTCCATGAAGTTTCTCAGCTATGGTATTTGCATATTTCTTTGTTCATTTTGTCTTGTGTTTTATTGAATCATTGCTGTTTATCCCTATAATGTGCCCATTGTTCGGGGCAATAACTCTGTTAAATGTAAACTTATCGCAAGTCTTAAGTGTTTGACTCTTAAGCTATTATGTTAATCATAAAGCAAAGATTCTGGAAACAAATGTGACTACTGTTTGTCTACATTTTATGTCTTCCAGTTCTTTAGGCGGCTTTCTTAAATAAGCAAATAAATACTACTCACATGGTGAAAATACTCTTTTTAACATAATCCAATCTCTAAAATTAGCCACAGTATTTAATATGTCTAGCCTCCTACATTATTTGGCATCTCATGTAATTGGTTGCCCCTCCACAAACTGAGGACAGCACCATCAAAATTATTTTAATTTGGCTTAGATGTAATGATTCTGCATGATCTTCCTTTCTCTTCAATTATTCCCTGTATAAAACTGGGTATAATATGGTTTCCTAATGAGAGAATGGGTGCAGTTACTGCTATTAGTGTTTCACCAATTTCGATTTTTTTTCAGATAATTGGAGGAGAAGCCTAATTTTGCAAGTCTGGAGATTACAATTATTTTTCAAACAACCTGGAACTACAGTTTTCTACATTTTTAAATACAGCACTAGAGAAGTGCTGGTGTTGCACATTACCACCTTCTTGTTTGCTTCACCAGCAAACAGAGTTTGGATGGTTAAAAAAAAAAA
>WEKW01007402.1:12442-49824 GCA_013389905.1 Sula dactylatra
AAACTTCAGGTTGATAAGCTATCTTGGTTGTTGGGTTAATAAAAGATGATTCTGAGATATGAATACACTGATACTGGAACTTGTGCTCCAGCTTTCCATTTTCCTCCTGCTTATTCTTTCCCCTTATACGTGGCTTCATTTATTTATGGGGTTTTCCTTACTGTTCTTTGGTTTCAGATGCGAGTGTCTCTCTGGTTTATGTGGTTTCCCCATGTGCGAGGCAGGCTCCATTCCCCAGATAGTCTCGCGTGGAGATGGAACACCTGGCAAGTGCTGTGATGTCTTTGAATGTGTCAATGGTACGTGACGCAATGCTTTCTCCTGCACCTGGAGAGGAGGATTTTATCTGTCTGTGGGAGATGCTGGGCATTTGGTTATTTTTAGCATGTTGTCAAGATCCAAGAGTAATAATGTTATTGAGGTTCGCTCAGTAAGAGGGAACTGGAAGTTCTACAGAACATACTTAAGTGGGAAACTGTGTCATTTGTAAGTTGTCATGTTTCTTTAATTTCTAAAGCACTTTTACCTGTGACCCTGGGAATTACAGATTTAGCAAGACTCCCTCGCTGCATGTTTTTCAGGTACTCCTTTGCCAGTAGCAAACACTAGAGTCCTTTTAGAAGTGAAATTTTTGCTACGCACTGCAACTGCTTGTTGCAGTACTGTAAACAAAAGCATGCTGTTCGAACTGTGGGATTCGCTTTAAGAAACACTTGCAAATTAGTTTTTAACATGAATGTACAACCTTTGGAAATTTTAAGTCGGTGTAAGAATAGACTGGTTCACATTCTTTGCTTCCTGATGTGTTTAGAAAATGATTAAAAACCTTGAATTTGTTGTGCAAGTGACTATATCTCAGGACTGCTCTATGCTATATATGTAGACCTGCACATATGGTGAGTTGGGAAGAGATTTGGGTATTTGACTGTTGGCAGGTAGAAGGGGAAAAGTACTCCTGAAGGGTTGCATGCTCAGGTAATCTCTGAGCATAAAAAGATATATTGGTGCAGTATTTACTAAGTAATATTTTATTCAGCAATATTTAATCTTGTTTACTGGTGAATGTATTGTGTTTGAAACAGCTTTTATTTTACATTCGTCATTGCATATGCACATAGACATACATAGAGACGGACACGTTTCCCCAGGAGACTGTTTGTGATGTTTACATGTAGTAATGTTTTAAATACTCAAATGCTGATTCAGAAATACTACTTAGTACATATAATGGGACATTATGTATAAAAATTAACTTATTTCATATGAATAAAAGAATTTGCATCAGGAAGAATCACAAATTCTTTAGCTTTCAGATTATTTCACTATTTGTGATAAGATTGTAGATACCTTAGAATTACCTAATTTTTGTTTCTATACTGCCTGTAATGAGTAATACTCATCTTCCTTTGTTTCATATTCCTGTCGTTCTGTTGGAGTATCATTTCTGAGTTTGATTTAACTGTGTGGCACATGTCAAGGCAATGTTTGATTCAGGATTTACTTCAGTACTTTGAGGAAGAAATGCAAAGCCAATATCTGATACAATATTTTTGCTGGTGTGAAACAGTCTCAAAGGCACAAGCAATGTTGCTCACATTCCTGTTTCTCTTCAGTCTGTAAGTTTTGGGTACCACTATCAAAGTTGTTGCAGCATATATCATATCAGGTGTTAGATGAAGCTGCTTAAATTGCCCACTTTTTTTTGTCCTTAGTCATTTTCATATCCAATTTCCAAGGAGGAGTTATATTCATTTTTCATAGTTAACAGTGAATTTGTACTGTCTTAGCACTGCTGCCCTGTGTATCATTGCCTTATTGCTCACTGTTAACTCACTCCAAAGGTTCAGCCTGCTTTTGGGTCAGGATTTCTTTTTGCCTCTCAGGCTTTCCCATTCTTAATCACCTTAGTAGCCTATGAAGACAGAGTAAATTGGAAGAAAAATAGGGGTTTTTGAAGGGAAGCTGATCCCAGGGAGGGAAGCAAAAAGGCCAGGTTGGAGTAAAATGAAGGTTTGTAGGAAGATATAATCTTTTGTCTTGTTTAGGTCCTTAAAATATCAGTATTAAAATATTACAGGCAAATATGAATGATTTTTTAATAAGTTCCTCTTTAAAAAAGAATTCTGAGAAAACTGGTCAGAAAAGTTAAATAACTGTGGGTTTATTTTGGGGGTTTTTGTTGGTTTGTCTGTTTTGTGTGTGGGCTTTTTTTTTACAGAGAATTTGTATTTATGCTACTTAATGCCACAGTCAGATTCTAAAAAATAATGCTGTATGATGTGACTTGAAAGCTCTTCAAGTGTGTTTAGAAGTGAGAAACTTCCAGGTGCAATTATTAATGCTGCTTCATTTTGGAAAAAGAAAATTGTTATAAGCCTGAAGAATGGTAAATATTTTTTTATCAACAAGCTGGGAGCAACTGTGAAACTACTCGTGAGGAGTTCTGTATGTGACATTTAGAATGTGTGGCAGATCATTTGTAAAGAGGACAGAATAGTCATTGAACTTGATCTGCATTGCTTTATAATTTGGGTTTTTTAAAATGCATTTTTAGGTTGGTTAGGTGGTTCTTGCATCAGGGACAAATATTGCAAGCCACACCTCTAAAACCCCTAAATTGCTGAAAAACTAATTCTAACAAGAACTTAGGGGGTGAATGTCTAGTGCAATGACAAACTGGTAAAATATATATATATGTATATATGTATATAATCCCTACCACTACTTCTGTCAGTTTAAAATGAAAAGGAGGTGGGCAATGTTGTTCGTGAGACTGATAGTTGAATATAATATCCAGTTCTGGTTTTTAGAAGGGTCTTGAAATACTGACAAGTGCAGAAGAGATATAGTAGATATCAGTGGCAGATGGAGGAAATATCTTACAGTCATAGGCTTAGATCAATTTCTTCACTTCATTAAAAAAAATTGTCATCAAAGTAACAAGAGCCAAATCTGTAAGATCTAGGACATGCTGTTCTCAGTAGTGAGGGTGGTTAGCTGTTGGCACAAACTGCCAGGAAGATGCTGGATTCCTTATCTTCATCCTTTCCAATTAGGATTAGATGCCTTTTTAAAGAGTGTGTTTTAATCAAATGCAAGTTAATGGGTTTATAGATGGTAAGTGGGCAAGTTGTATAATCAGTCTTACCAATGAGTTCCATTAGTTACTTCTGTTTTTGAAAACCTCTGAAAACAGGGAAGAGGACAAAATAAAAAGGACATGTGCACAGTCACATTAGTATAGTTTTCCTGATGTTATAACATCTATTTAATGTTAGAATTAAATAATTCTATTGGGGGGGGGCAGTAGAGAAGAAAGCTGTCAGGAGTAATACTGATCATCTGACTTACTTTCAAATAAAGGCATCCATTATGAATACGTGCATGTAGACTGCAAAAAAAATCCGGTTCGTGTATCATGGGGTAACTAAATTGTGTATTTACGTAACCCTAATGATGTGCAGAGTGTTAAAGCAGTCCAGCCTTCTGTAATATTTTTTGCAAGTATGTGCCAATGTGATAGATGCAGAGTTGCATGTTCAGAGGGAGTATAGGAGGCTGCCTTTACTGTGTGGGAAAGAGGTCTGCTCTTGCTGCAGAACAGCACTGGCCAATGTTGAGGGGGTAGTTAACACATATTCTGCTGCCTTTATTCATTATGGAGAGACACTGCAGTATGTTCTCTTTTGTTGTATGTCAGCCTTTTGGGGACAGATCAGTCATTCTTTCACAAATGTTTTTCCAAGATTTAACGTAAAACTGATTTATAAGCTCTACGATATATCTGTAGGTTTTGTGTGGTTATCTTTGTTACCAGCACACACTGTCTCAAACTAGCTTTTGGTTAATGTCTTTAGAAAAGCATGTTAAGCTGCAGTAAGAAACTTCTACAGTAGTCAGTCTTTGCAGATTGTGGAGTTGTTGCTGTTCAATTATAAATACAGCAGTAAGTCAATATGCTAATCATGATTTGCACGCTTCAGATTTATATTGGGCCTGTCCTTAAGCTTCCTATCATGTGTAATCTGCTGTTTCTCATAGTTTGTTATATAATTATATTATTTATCACCAAAATAACATTTATTCCTGCTTGGAAGTGGTCCTGATATTTTGATTTAATTGGAGCTTGTTAAGTACATCCTGTCTGTGGCTGTTCAATCTGTTTGGGTTGAGCTTCTCTTTGAAAATTTTTTTTTACAGGAAATAGTTGTTCTCAGCACTTTCTAAATTTTCTCATTGGTGAGAAGAGAAAAATATATTACAGAGAGCTGATGCTCCCAATAGTTCTATGTGATGTTTTAATCATCGTGAAACTATGCAGAGATCAGAGTATTTTACATAAGTGTTTTACTAAGTAGACACATAAATCTGTGCTTTTTAACCAAAGCACTGTGTGGTTAAAAGACTTCATCGTTACAATTAATGCACAAGTATTACTGTAATTAGAATGTGGTTCTTCTCCCAAAGGTCAATTAAGAAGGTCAATTTTAAGGCATGTATTGATTCCTTTATTTTGAAGGAAAGCATCTTTGCAAATAAAATCATTCTGTATTGTTTAAAAGGTGGTAGGAATCAAAGTTCTCTTCTGATGCAGTGAAGTTCTTCTGTCATAATTTATCCAGCATGAGTATTTGGGCCATCCCAGAGCATACCCTGCCTGGTCTTTGGATGTCAGAATGATAGCTCAGATAGCAGTGATCACTGCAACTTTGGTTTTTGCTCCAATTTCCTTATCAGAAGAAAGGATTTTAGTGTTTAATTTGTAAATTAAACCTTTCAACTCTCTAGAACTGTTGGTAAACATTAATTTACAAAGCAATGTCAGTCATATGATTTTGTCAGTCATCTTTGCTTAGAAGATGGCTGGCTGTTTCTCCTAATCTTACTTTCTTGGTGACCCTCAGGGCAAGTCCCAGGTTGTGCATGTAACAGAATTTTAGCCTGAAGGAGACAGAGAAGTGTGGATTCCTAAATTTAAATCTCTGGCTGCCATAGAACAGTATAACTAGAGGTATAGCTGATATAGCTATATACCTCACTGCTGGTAGTGTATGGAAATCAGAGACTAGCATAGTGGGGTTCAGTAGTGAAGTTTTCAGGGAAGAGCTACATCCATAGACAAACGTGCTTGTTCCTGAAATGTGTGAGGTAGATACAGAGAAAATAAGGCAATACAGGAAATCTGTAGCAAATAATTTCACCTTAATATCTGAAACTGAAAATGAAGTTGTGGCTATTGTGTGGTTCCAGTGCATTGTAAAAGAGTGCACATTTCCGTGAAAGGGAGAGTGTATATTGTTTGTTCAAAGATAGGTTATTCCAATTGTCGTGAAGTTTTCAACTTGCAGTTATCTGAAATCTGCTTTCCATCTAGAGAATACTTGATAGTATAAGATATAAATCTGGGGAAAATTGAGCAAGAGATTCCCAAGATGTAGTCCTTCCCAAAATCCTGCATTTTACAGAGGTTAATTCAAGGTTTCTTCTGACCCACCCAAAATATATTGCTCACAAGGATTTTTGTCTAGTAATCCTGATGTGCTGTCTTTTCTTATGGGAGAGCCTGTAAGGAAAAAAACAAAATTTATTTCAGCATTAAATTACAGGCATCAACAAGTGAATCTAAAGAGATTGAAAGCTGCATGTGCAGCAAGAGTGGAAGTGCTTGGAAACAAGAGAGTATCCAAACTTGCCTGTTCTCTAATTTGGTATTGATGCATGGGTCTCTTGAATGTAAGTTGTGCTGAAGCACATACTGACTGTGAGCTCTGCCTTAAAAATTTGAGAGCGCAATTACCAAGCATCCCGTAGCTGCTTCCCTCTGTCAGTCACAGCTTCCACTTCTTAGTAAGTTTACTTGAATACAACTACTAATTGAAAAGGGTCTTTGATTGCTTTATGAAAAATGGTAAGTTGCATGTGTGAGAGTGGTCCTCGTTAATGTGTCCATGTGGTCCTAGGTCAAGGGGACCAGGCTGCTTTCTGCCATGGCCATGTATGAGCTGTGATTTGAGAGTCCAGCCTTGCCAGGAGTGGCTCTGGAGCCCTGCTTCCATGTCCCTTTCCCCTGGAGGTGAGGTGTGGACTTTCGTTGATCTGCCCATTGAGAATGGGACTACCTGATGCATGCATGAAAATAACTGGCATTGAGGGAAGAAAGGATGACAACTTCCCCTGGGACTTAAGACTGTGACCCTTTCTATACTGCTGTTTCAAGCTGTACTGATGATCACATGGTGGTACAGAAGTGATCTCCTAAATTATCAAGCTCATTCACTTGATGTGACACATCCTGTTATACAACCTGTGTTGTATAACTGCTTCTGTAATTTGTTTCCTCACTTGAGAAGACACCACTGACATAAATGAGGCATTTCTTTTTTTCTCTGTGCCTCCTGGCTTTCTTCACGCTTGCATGTCTATCCAGTGGTACTGCACTGGAGGAGAGATTAAAATCCTTCTTTAATCACACGTCTTGTCCCCTGTTGATGCACTTACTTCTCACAGCAATTGCAGTTCCATTATTAAGCTCATGGTATGGAAAAGGATAAAGGTGATTCCACTATTTCTAAAGGGAAATAAGAATCACCTATTTCTAAAGGGAGCATCGATGTGTACGGAAGGGATTTGATGGGGAATATCGGGTCAGCAAGGAAAATCTTCACTAATGAATGAAGAATGGAGTCCAAGTGAAACACCTTACAGACACCAGCTAATTACCACAGAGTTCCCATTATTTATTGCACTAATCCTGACAGAACTTATATTACAATTTCATTAAATTTATTTTTTCATGTGCTCTTAAGAAATAAGGATTTGACCAAGGGAACGGTCTGTCCCAGAGCAGAGAACCAAATACAGTCCTGATCCTAATTAAACTCTGGGCATCTAAAACCACAGAATTTTGTGGTGTACTTCAAATAGACACCTGCTTAAAAATAACAAGATACAAAATGCAGCTTGTGAGGAGCAAAAGATAACAAAGTGATATCTAATAAAAGGAAGATCAATATTATAGGAAGACAATCTGATGCCAAAAAGGTAGAGAGATTTAGTGGTTGAGGGGTGGGGTTTTGGGTTTGGGGTTTGCTTGGTTTTTTCTTCAGTCAGAACACTAGCCATGATTTTCAAATACTGTTCAAATCACCAGCCACAGCAGTGTGAGAATTTGGTCTAGTATCGTGAAAAAGCAGGTCAGTCTGCCAAACCAAGTCAAACATTTTAGATCTTCCTAACCTGGATTATACTCACCATAGTCAAAGTGGGAAAAGCATCTGAAACAATGCGAGTCATTACCAGTTACATTTAAAAGAGGAGGAAAAAGGAAGATGCAGGCCACTCAAAAGGCCAGTCAACCCAAAATTCCTGGTAAAAATATTCAGCCTGTAGATGCATATAAATAAAATATAAATAAATAAAATGCAAATAAATAGAAGAGGGGAAGTAGCAATTGTTGGGACCACAGCTGGATGTGAAACCAAACTCAAAGCTTTTACAGCTGTTCACTGTGAGTGAGAGGGTTGGTCAAAGGGCAGTAGAGACTGAGTTTTAAATAACATAACAACAAAGTCTAACTCACTTCTTTCATATAAGTTAATGAAAAACAGGATGCTAGATAGATTCTGTGGAACTGATGGTGTGTCATATACAAAGAATATTAGATGTCAGATGCTGCAGTTCTGTCTGGTTTAAAAAGTTTAAAGAAAAAAAATAAATACTTTTAGTATTTACTTTTGTGAAGTAGTAATGTTTTTTGCCAAAGAGAATTTTCTTGGTAAGCTAATGTCTTCAATCATGTTATGACTCTCAGATATTTCTAGATGCTTAAACTTGGACGAGGTTGCCAAGACTTTAGAGGACAAGCTTAGAATTAAATATTTTTCTCAAAGAATGGAAGAAATGGTTAGACCTGTTATAATGCCAAACCACAGCCTTGTGCTTCAGGTTTGGGAATTCTTCTCTTCCTGCAATTTTTAACCTCTCTCATGCACTGGAGGCTTATCACAGATGTACTGGCACTGAGTGATGGGCTGTGCCAGTACCTTTTAGTGGTGCTGAGATTGTTTCAGATGGCTGTGCCCTGGTAACGTGCCTAGGGCTAAACTGATCCCAACATGTGTTTTTCTCTTGTGATAGACTGACAGAGACTATTGGGATTTAAACTCATTCCTCTGTTATGAAGAACATGGCTTGCTTCCAAGAATTGCTTGGTGATTTTATCAAAAATCTGTCACTGTTTGGAGGTTTTAGAGCACAGCCACGGCCCTCAATTGTCCCGGCTCCTCCTTTGGCTGTCCTGCTGGCTTTCTGTGGTAGGGCTGTAACCTACTGCAGGATGTTTAAAAAGTAGCACTGCATAATTGCCAGAAGGAGATATAGACAAAGGGGGGATAGCCTAGAGGAAAGCCACAGAAACAAACACTGAAAAGCATGACCTGAAGAAGAAAAACTAAAATTGAAAGAAATGTGTGCATTTTATCTGTAAGAGAGGATGGAGGCAGGGACACCCAGGATGAGTCCTCTTAGCAACAAATTTGCACATTGGAGGAAGGTAAAAAAGCAGTAGGATGAATACCTTAAAGATGGAAAAAGTAATGAAACTTTGGAAACTTCCTTTCTGATTGTTTGCTGTTTCTGTCTAACCTGTATTACCCTTGCTGTGATTTGAGCTTAGTTACAGTAGTTAAAACTGTGGAATTGTTAACAGGCGGCTGCAGCTTCTCTGTTACCAGTGGTTTTAAAGAAAAGATTAAGCTGGGGATGTATTAGGTAGAGCTGATTCTATTGGGGGATCTTTCCCTCCTCTTTTCCATGACAACCTCCATCCGATGTGGTGACTTGGAAACAGGTCTTCTGTCTCTATGGGGAACATCTCACAGTCTTGTCTACTGTGTGTGAAAAAGACAAAAGAGCTGTCTTCTGAAGCTGCCTAAAGATTACTGGATTGGGATCTGCTGCCAAGGTGGACACAAAATTTTAAGACTGTTGTTGAAAACCAGCACTGTGTGTAGATTGTGGCAGCTGAATATAAAAGCTATTCCTAATGTGATGATACGGACTTTCTCTGCTAGAAACCTTACTATAAAAATCTGATTTCCATTTTGTTTTAAAGGTCAATTGGTGAATTTGATTTTCCTCAGCATTCTGAACTATCTTTTAATATCTTTTACAGACTGCAGGTGCCACAAAATAATGTTTCTTTCCTTTAAGCTGTGCACATATGTATAAATAATTGTGTAAACACATGCATAAATAATTGCATTGATTTACAATTAATAGTTACAGGTCTGTCTTAATTCTGATCTCTCTGTTTCTAGATGACCTTTTTAGAAGATGCAGGACCAAAGGACTTTCAGAACAGTCCTGCAATTGTGTTAATAGGGAATATACTGCACTAAGCAGTACAATCTGAAGAGTAGGAACCCATTTTTTTTCACCTAGCTTGTTTTTGTGTATTTGCAAGGAAACAAAAGCATAGTGTGTTGTCCTTTAACATTGTTATGGGCTAATTCCAGTGAAACATATCTTCTCTTTTTTTAAACTCCCTATCAGCACAGCTTTTGAAAAACGGAAAGCTTTTCCATGTTTTGTTTATAGGGACACAGGATTCAAGTTTATCTGTTTCCTTCCCTTTCATTTAATTGAAAGTTCACAACACTTGCTTCCAAGAGTCTGTTACAAGTCCTTCTGTACACTGAAGGAATGTCTGAAGTGCTGGAATCACAAACCTTTTAATCCTTTAAACAACAGAAGATTGTTTTGAATCTTGCTTCCGCTTTGGGAGGGCTGGAATTTCTGATACTACAAAAGAAAATGCACAAACTTGCCTACAGACAGCTGATGCCTGAAGCATCTCATGCACTCGGCATAACCGTGTGCAGAATTGCTGCCTCGCAAGGGATGGATTGCCAAACTTGCCTGTGTTTCTGAGCTGCTCCATGACTCTAATCAAAGAAAACCACAAGTATTGGGAAGCTACAGAAATCTTAATAACGGAAGTTTTATTTTGAGCTAGTTCAGCCAATAGAACTATATTTAATTAAGTTTAAAAGTATAAGGTAAAATACCTTAGAAAGCTGATTTGATAAAACAGATTGTGTCTGTTTGCAGTTCAGACTGCAAGATAAAGGTCTTAAATAAGCACAGGTTGTGTCTGTGTAGTGTGAGGCTGTGCCGTTCACTGCAGTGCTGACTTTTAGGGCTCTCGCTCCCAGAACAAAAAGGCTGTGGCTGTGAGATCTGTAGAGCTAAATTTGTGCCAGAACTATTTCTTATTTAACTCTGTGGCAGGCAATTTTAATGCCAAATCAAGTCCAGTCACTTAGTCATGCTTAACTTTATATAGGAGCAGAGATGTGATATCATCTGCCCTTCCACAGCCAGTATAAACTCTGTATTGTTCTGGGTACCGGCTGCTCTGTCCTGGCTCCTTTCACAGATGGGCAGTGGCACGTCTGTGCTTGGTCTGGACCAGTCTTGTATTACTGGGTTATCTGATAGCTGGCAGACACTGAATTCATGTCCACAAATCCGTGGCCTGGGTGTCTGTCTCATGCCCACTGACTGTTTTGTTGTGGTAGTCTGATTCAGAAGAAGTATCTTGGGTAGAGTTGAACGCTTTGTGCTATGAAGTTCAGTCAATTTAAATTACTTTGTCATGTTACAAAGCTTTGGTACTTGAAGAGTTCTACCTGTAGTATTGTCTTTATTGGCAGAATAATGAATTCATGGTTACTGGCCTTCAGGAAAAGATGCATTTATTTAATGTTAGCTTTATGTTCTTTCACTCCTTTGTGGCTGCCATACGTAGATAGTAAGGCAATAAAATTACTACTTTTTTTTTAAAAAAAAAAGATAACTTAAAGAATCTTCCAGCTCATTGTGATGGAAGAAATGCATCATTACAGTTCCACAGTGTGGTACTCACTCTTTGATTTTAGGCTTCCACTTTATGAGTATCTAAAGCTAGAGTTCTTCATTTAGTGCTTGTTTTGGCTTGACTGAGTCTTAATACTGCAGTCTTAAATACGGTTCTAACAAAAGTAATCCTTGTCTCATAGCTGGGTGTATAGGCTTAGGTCAGTAGTTTAGTATGAATGTATACACTGCCATAAATCTGGTAAGGATACATGTATAGTGAAATTCTATGGTGGTTTTCATTGTAGGAATAAAACATACTGTTTCCTTTCAGGATTTACACTTCCTTACTTGGTCTTGTTTGGACGTTTTAAAAATGAACAATAATTCATGGAAGATGATGTTTCTACTTCTAACTAGGCAGGAATTCAGGTCTACTGTTTGGGGGAGGGGAATCAGTAAAAATCTGGAAAGCTTCAATCAAAACAGTAAGTCAGAAGCAAATGGATTAAAGGCCTTTTGAGTTGTGTGGGCACTTTTTCCTTTTTGAGAAGGTTTTTAGAATAACAGCTTGAGCTACATAAACTTGAAATATCTCTCAAGTGTTTGTTTATGTGAATTGCTTTCTAATGAGGTCATAGCTGTTTTCCCGGACACAGTGGTATTTCCTCCTCTTACTCTTTTTTTTTCTTTCTTTTAATGCTGCTTTCTACATTATGCCTTGAAGACAGAACAGGCATATAAAAATCAAACATTGCTCAGGATGCTTCCAAGTTTCAACTCTAATGCTTTACAATCGTATTAAATGACTTGAGGCTGGAGCTCAATATAAGCATATGTGGAAAGAAATACAGGAGTCCCTGAAACACTTCAGAGTTTTAAAGAAAACTTATATCATTGTCAAGAGTTGCTCAGATAAAAAGTTTTTAGCCCCCAAAAATAAGAGGATTGGGGCGGGTGGAAGGGAATCTGCAAATCCTGAATTTTCATTTAAATATTTCTCATTTTCCATGTGAGACTGAGCACTAACCAAAAAAGCAAAATCACATGACCACAAAGCAGGCAGTTTTTAGCCCTCTGTGACTAGGCATTACACGTGACTAAATAGTCTCTTCTACGTATTCTGTAGACATCAGGAACATACGCATTTTTTCTTTTGTTTCTTTGCTATGTTTAATTCAGATGTAATGAAATGGTTTTATCTACAGTTTGGTAATGTTTTTAATTTTGACTTTGCTGAAATAAATAGTTTTCTGTTTGCAGAACGTTTGGCTTTTAGACGGCTAGATTCGTAGCTTCTGAAAAAAATACATCTGTTGACTTGATACTGTTTTACTTCAGGTAGCTGTTAGCTGTTTTCAGGTACTTTGGGCTAGTGTCATAGAAGGCCAAAAAGTTTATTCTCAAGTGGGGAAGAGGGAGGATGCTGAAGTCATTGAGTAATGTAGTGATGAAGCTGTGAAGTCATGGTTTCCTAATGACTAAAGTGGTATATTACACTTGAACTTAACTTTGGACTATTTCTTCTACAGTGTCTTGAGTCACAATGATTCAGCTCTTGACTATGGAGCTGCACGGTGTTTTGTGTGTGTGTCAGTTAGGCTGGTTGGACAGAATAAGCTCTGCTGGCAGTAGGTGGTAGAGGTGGAAGAAGGTTCTTATGTGTGGGGTAACTGAAAGGTCAAAAGCCTTAAGGAGACTTTGTGATGTATTCATAATGTGTGGATCTGCTTCCTAATCTGGAACGAAACCTCTTTGGTGTAAAAAGATTATAATAATTTTAAAAAGGTGGTTAAATGTGCAAATTGTTTCATAGTTTTAGTTAGCATCTTTTTTCCTTTTTTTTTTCCTTTTTAATGCTAACAAAGTACATAGGCAATGCGCTTCCCAAAATACTTAGGAATTTTCAGAGGCTTTTAGTTTCCCACAAAGTTTGGATTTAATTATATGTTAGGGCTGTGCTGTAGTTGGAAACTTAAAAGAAGCAGTCTTGTGTTTCTGAAACACTAAAGTGATCACATACATATTTATTACAATTGAGGTTATTTTCTGCGGGGAGTATAGATACGAGCTGACAAGTACAGCTCCAGGTTGCTTGAACTGGGAAGTAATTGGTTCTGCGTAACAGGTCATGCAGTCACGAGATACATTTGTTGTGGGTTATTTTTTTTGTTTGGTTTGGGGTTTTTTGTGGGGGTTTTTTGGGTTTTTTTTTTTTTGGGGGGGGGTTTAGTTTGTTTTTTGTTTTGTTTTGTTTTTTTTTAAAACATATCCCTATGCACTGGACAGCTTTAGTGCAATTTTTCCACCTGTGTATCGAGCCCTGCAGAAAGGAAGATTACATTTAAGAAACATCAGAAACTCTCTTCTTAAAACAGAAAAATCTATTGCTTCATGTACTAGAACTTGAAATAGCTTCTGGCTCATCCAGAATGAGAAATATTTAACACCTATGAAAAAATACCAATGCCTTAACCTTCCTTCAGTAGTTTCATTTTTAACATGGAGACTTTTAGTTGTAAATAATTGCTCTGAAAGTAATTTTGAGTTGCATTTTATTTTCTTCCATTGTTGAAAAAGGCAATAAAATATACCATGTTCTTTAAACTTGAACACATTTTTTTAATGAAAGAAAAATCAGCTGTCTATTTATATCTGGTTTTGTCACCAGCAACATGAGTTTAACTATTTCCCATTTATCAATATCTGTAAATACATTCTTTTTTTTTTCTACTCCTCCTTCTTTCAGAAGTGAAGCCAACTTGTATATTTAACAGCATGGAATATTATGATGGAGACATGTTTCGAATGGATGCTTGTCGCTTCTGTCGATGCCAAGGTGGAGTCTCTATTTGTTTCTCTGCCCAGTGTGGTGAGCTACACTGCGACAGGTACTATGTGCCAGAAGGAGAGTGCTGCCCAGTGTGTGAAGGTATAGTATCTTTTTAATCCCGTTTGCTGATTAATTCCACTGGGTTTTTTATTTGCTTTTTCAGTACAAATAAGCAAACAAGTGCTTTGTTTTGTTCTCCTGAAGTTTGCAGATTCCTCCTCAATTCAGTTTATTTCTAAATTTTTGCTGTGTCTGAGTGTGCTGTCATATTTTTTGCAGTGCTTCTCCGATGTTGACGCTCTGCCCCTTTTGTATAGAGCTGTTTGGGTTTCCTTTCACTTCTGCAACAGAATTTTTACGATGAGGGTGGTGAAACACTGGAACAGGTTGCCCAGAGAGGCGATAGATGCCCCATCCCTGGAACCATTCAAGGTCAGGTTGAACGGGGCTCTGAGCAACCTGATCTAGTTGGGGATGTCCCTGCTCACTGCAGGGGTGTTGGACTAGATGATCTTTAAAAGTCCCTTCCAACTCAAACTATTCTATGGTTCTATGATCAAGGAAGTCTGATTTCTCACTTCTGAATGATCGAATAGTAAGATATGTTGTTTGTTTTCCTGGTTCCTTTAAACATTTAAAAGGAAAAAAGAAAGCTCTCATCCCGTTCTTAATAACTCAGATTATGTTTAGTGACACCTAAATTGACAAGGTAAGTCTTTTAAATGGGCAGAATGTATATTTAACAGCCTGCTCATTCATGCTTTTCTAGTTGGTGAAGAGGTGGCATATTTTTCTACCTGTTCTCTTTCTATTTGATTAATTTATGACAAATTTTCAAGGTGATTAATTTTTTCCTACTAGTGTTTTCCTGAGGATAGAAATATAAAAAAATATAATGCTTTCTTCTTTTCTGCAATAATTTTAAAATGGTAAATGGTAAATTTTTTGTGGTTTGTGTAGTGCAGGCACAAGCCCTTCTTGCCTTAGCTCCAGGACTTTGAGAAAGTCCTGTAGGATTCCTCAGCATCAGGAAATGTAATTTGCTGGGCTCAATTTATAGCTTTAAATACTACTGACCTTTTAAGAGTACCAGGAACTTTGTGCTTTGACTCACATAAAAGACTATTGCAAATAGCACGAGTCTTATATGGCTTCTGTCGTTTCTCTGTATTCCTGTGTCAATCAGAATCCCATACATGACCTGAATGATAAAATTCACTTTGTGTATGATTTGATTATGAGCTAGGTCAAAATAGTTAATTACAGATGCAAGGTAATCCTAAAGCAAAAAAGGTGCTAAGTTAAGAGATTAGGAAATGTCTTAATTTTTAAACATCTTATTTTCCCAAACACCTGTGTTTTGTGTTGGGTTAACCCATTTTGCTAAATTTAGGACTATCACTAAAATTCAGGATGGGAGTGAATGCCAGGTAGAGGTAGAAGTTGTGCGCAGTTTCACTCCGAATGTTCAGTTTGATAGTGTCATAAACTTGATACAATGCCTTATAATAAGACAGCAGCTTTTAGCACTGCTACTGGTTTTATCTACACTTAACATGGATTGCCTTCCTTCCAAAGGAGACTGATAAAACTTCAGAGAGTCCTTCCTCCCCGCCCTTTTTAGATAGGACATGTCTTTTCTCCCAAATTCTTCAAACCTAATAGTTTCTGAAAATTGACATATGGGTAAATGACTTGTGCTTATTTGGTGTCTGCTATCTGATGTCTGCTAAAAGCAGTGTTTTCAGTCGTATTTATTGGTTTTAATATATTGAATTTGCTTTCATATGTAACTTGTACTATTGCTTGCTTTGAAAACTTGATGGTGATTACTGTACATTCTCAGATATTTAATTTTTGAGTCTAACAGTTATCTTTTAATCACTATGATAAGTTGCATACGTTCACATTATGCATATAGTTTTACTATTAATATCAGCGTTGCTTATGACATTTTTGAAGAGTAAAACATGTTCTTTCTGAAGGGTAAAAGCTGCTTTTATTTCAAGTCATGAATTGGCATGTACAGAGTTGCATTACTTATTTGCCTGAAACCTGAGGAGAAATCTTATGTAAAATATATGCCCCCAAACTGTTATGTAAATACCTGAGTCTTAATTTGATTGCTAGCAGGTAAATGGGCCTTGTAACTTTTAAGGGTAAAAAGCTCCAACTGAAATGAAATTGAAAACTGAGCCAGATAATCTGTCCAGGAAAACTAGTATATCTCCAAAACAGCGATGAGATGTAGCTTACGGCAGAGTCCTTATTCCAGCAGGAAATGTGCCAGAGATCTCATCTATAAAATAGTGGTGCGATGCTGACAGGAGCCATTCCAGTGATTCATTGAGGTATTTTCAGTTTCCCTCAGAATTTAAGTTGGTACAAAAAATGGATCAATAGATCCAAGATCCATTTTGTTTTGTAGAACAAAATCAGAAAATCCAAAAATTAAACCTCTTAAAAAACATTACCCAGTCATTCGTAGATATATTCTCCATTCTAGATCTTTGTTGCATACAAAATTTGAGTTGCAATAGTGAAAAGTATCTGAATTTATGAATGTTCAGTGTAAGTTGACTTGACTTTTTCCAACAGTAAATTGCAATATTGAAATATCTAAGTTGTTACCTATCTTATTTTATTACTGTATACCAGAGTGTGGTTCTTTTAATGTTTAATTATGGCTACACTTAACCATTTCGAGGTAATGTAAAATCACAGTATTGAGTTATTCATATATAAAGTTTAGGCATAAAAGGGAGGATAAAACTTCTTGTTCACTTGCAGTTTGTCTCATTTCAGACCCAGTTTATCCGGTAAATAACCCTGCTGGCTGCTATGCCAATGGTCAGATCCAAGCTCATGGAGACCGCTGGCGAGAGGACGACTGTACTTTCTGCCAGTGCATCAACGGAGATCCGCACTGTGTTGCAACAGCCTGTGGGCAAAGCTGTCTAAATCCTGTTAAAGTCCCTGGGGAGTGCTGTCCCGTATGTGAAGGTAATATTGGTATTTCCTCTATTATGCTTCGCTATGTCATGGCTGCTGCTTATCTGGTTTACTTTTAAAATTTTGGAGGATTGAAGTAGCTGCTACAGCATTGCCTGTGACTGAATAAACTAGTGAGGGTGGGAGAAATAAGCCCAGGTTAACTACACCTGTATATGGCAATGCCTGATACTCTTTTGGCCCAAAAGACTATAGTAAGAGATATTTTAAAATCAGCATTGTTCACTAATTTTACTCTTAGTTTTTCTTAAAGCCTATTAATAAATATAGGAGAAGTTGGAAGATCAAAATGTTCATCAGCTGGTATTACTGATGATTAGATTATTCCTGGTTTGTTATTTATCAGTGTCATTTAGTTATAACTAAAAATCTCTTTGCACAATGTAGTTTGATATTAGACATAATTATTGTGTGAATAAAAGACCATTATTTCGGTGAAACTTACAATGTTATCTGGGGGTTAGATTGATTTTAGAGTTTAAAATGCAGTTATCATTACCTAGTGGAAATATATATATCTTTTATAACTGACTGAGTTTTTAACTTAACTGTATGGTAAATGCTTGCCCTGCCTGGCAATGGAAATGTGAAGATTTGCAAACTGAGGCATTAAAAAAAATTTTAAAAATTTGTATATATGTATGTACATTCAGAATTGCTTTTGATGGAGTGGTTGTTCATCATGAAAAACACCAGATTGCAAAGTTTAGAAAGGGGTTAATCTAGACCTGTTTTCAGAGCCATCTTCACAGTGTACAAATGCCTGTGGGTGCACAGTGAGCTACCACTTACGTTCTTCCTGTTCCATCTCTGATAGAACAAAATTAATTTTGTGTAACTGCATGTGTCTCGGGGCCCTTGTTGGACTGCAGTATCCATCCAAGTTCACTGGAATGCTTACTTTTTAGGATAAATTTGATGAGATTAAAGATTTCTTACAGATGCTCTTTCATTCCAAAATTCACATCACAAGATATGAGGAAGGTATCTGATAATTTATAAAAGCTGCTGGTGAATTGTAGAGAGTTGCTACTTGCACTGAATTAATTTTACAATGAGGAAGCAGGTTAACTGCTTTTAAACCCTAGTGATCCCCTCATGATGGATATCACAGTGTGTGTGCTGTCACGTCTCATTATTTAGAGTGTGTGTGAGCAAGCTTGGGAAGGTATTACAGAGGGCGAGAGACATATTTTCAATATGTTGAGGGCTTCTTTTCCTTCAATGAGAGGAGGATAGAGAAATGTCTCTGTTTTCCTCTTCCAGATTGGAGAAAATGGATGAGAGGTAATTGGATTAAATGCTTATCTATATCAGGCTGAGATAATTATGATATATTGTGGGAAGCAAACACAGGGTAGATTGTAGGCTTCCATCATTCATTACTAAAAGTTGCAATACAGCCAAGCTGGTGATTTGTTAACGTACCACGCTAATGCCTCTGCAGTGCTTTCAGGACACAAGTTAGCTCATCTGGACTAGGTTAGGGAGTTCTGTGCTATAACATGTTTCTACTCTTAGAAGCTGAACTGGCTAGCAACTGCTTAAGTCCATAAAAGTAGTTTTGTTGTTGGGGGGAGGGGTGTTAAAATTTACTTATGATACAAATTATGTCATATAGATCAAGACTGACACAATAGCACCATGGAATCAATATTTAAATGAGGTTTTGTGTTATCTTAATTATATTCTCTCAGAAAATAATCTGACTTATTTTGTTTGTCATATTAGTACTTAACAGTAGTCATCTGGTTTTGGTGCATCATCTGGAGGAGAGTAATACTGAATGGTCTTTTGAGTGACTTCCTAAATTTTCAGCTTAAAGCATCACATTTGAATGGTGTTTCTTTGATAGCACATACTGTCAAGTAAACAATCAAGGGGTAATGAAATTATGTAAGTCATGGAACCAACAATTAGTGGAAGTACTTTTAGTTCATGCTAGGAGGGGATTTGAGCATAATCGGGTACCAGTGGTCAGAGGGCAGCTGAAAACACACTTGAATCCTCTCTTCTTTCTTCCCTTCCCTCCCCCACAGCAAACAAAACTAAACAAAACAGATTTTTATGCTCCGTAATGTCAAGTTATTTAATTTCAGGAATTTAGATTTGGGAATAATTCAAGGATCAAAAATCTGGACTGTGAAAACTCAGCAGTGAGTTCAGATGCTAGAACCCAAGATATCAAAAATACAGTTTGCAAGTAGCAGCTTCAGATGACTATGAGAAATTACTTTAGCATGTGACACTTAATGATGTATCTTGCAATAATAATAAATTTAAAAATCCCTGAGAAATGAACCAGTCAAGGGTACCAGTAAACTTCTTGAAATTATGTTTTAGGGCATCAGACAAGCTTAAGGCTGCGAAGCCTTGTGACTAGCAGCCTGAATAAAAATTTTTATATATATTAGAGGTCAAGATATTACCAGACTGGAAGTTTGTTAATTAAGTAGTCTTGTGTGTCTTGCTGAATTTGTTAAAATTTTTTTGTTGAAAGCTTGCGTTAAGAAAATTATGGAAAAAATAATAACCTGTTAGATGTTGGCTGTCTGCAAAATGTGCGTTTTAAGTTATTTTTTTAAAAAAGTGAATGTTTGATCTGATGGCAGCAGGGACTTGTGCGTTAGCCATACACTTATGGCTCACCTCCAACATCAGATAGCATCATGCGTCTTAAGATTTAAATCTGAGATTAACAGTATTTCTACTTGGGGTTTGATGCATGGGTAGAAAAAAGTATTGTATGCTTTCTTTGCAATACAGCTATTGCTTGCTAGCCCACTAGGCAAGGGGCTACTTTAAATCATAGCATCGTTTAGGTTGGAAAAGACCTTTAAGATCAAGTCCAACCATTAACATAACACTACAAAGTCCACCACTAATCCATGTCCCTAAGTGCCACATATGCGTCTTTTAAATACCTCCAGGGATGATGACTCAACCACTTCCCTGGGCAGCCTGTTCCAATGCTTGATAGCCCTTTCAGTGAAGAGTTTTTTTCCTAATATCCAATCTAAACCTCCCCTGGTGCAACTTGAGGCCATTTCTTCTTGTCCTGTCGCATGTTACCTGGGAGAAGAGACGAAGACCCACCTCACTACAACCTCCTTTCAGGTAGCTGTAGAGACTGAATAAGGTCTCCTCAGCCTCCTCTTCTCCAGACTAAACACTCCCAGCTCCCTCAGCCGCTCCTCATAAGACCTGCTCTCCAGACCCTTCACCAGCTTCATTGCCATTCTCTGGACACGCTCCAGCACCTCAATGTCCTTCTTGTAGTGAGGGGCCCAAAACTGAACACAGTGTTTGAGGTGCGGCCTCAAGAGTGCAGAGTACAGGGGCACCATCACTTCCCTGCTCCTGCTGGCCACACTATTCCTGATACAAGCCAGGATGCTGTTGGCCGCCTTGGCCACCTGGGCACGCAGCTGGCTCATGTTCAGCCGGCTGTCAACCAGCACCCCCAGGTCCTTCTCTGCCGGGCAGCTTTCCAGCCACTCTTCCCTAAGCCTGTAGCGTTGCATGGGGTTGTTGTGACCCAAGTGCAGGACCCGGTACTTGGCCTTGTTAAACCTCATACAACTGACCACGGCCCATCGATCCAGCCTGTCCAGATCCCTCTGCAGAGCCTTCCTACCCTCCAGCAGATCGACACTCACCCATCTTGGTGTTGTCTGCAAACTTACTGAGGGTGCACTTGATCCCCTCATCCAGATCACTGATAAAGATATTAAACAGAACTGGCCCCAGTACTGAGCTCTGGGGAATGCCGCTCATGACCAGACTGGGTTTAACTCAATTCACCACAATTCTTTAGGCCTAGCCATCCAGCCAGTCATCTGCCCAGTGAAGAGTATACCTGTCCAAGCCATGAGCATTAGATCTCTGTTGTCTGGTTTTCTCCTTGTAATAGGACTGAACAGGGGAGTATGTATGCCATGGGAAGACAGACCTTAAAAATATTGCTTCCTTGGCACATCTTACTGTCTTGCGTTTTGGTTATGTAGTTTTAATGACAGCATGGTCCCATCTAAAATGCTGTTTTGTTTCTGTCATCATCCAGCCAGCTGACAAATCTTTTCTCTTAACCAGCTAGGCTGCATTGGTTGGTGCTCCTTCCCCTTTTTAACCAGCATCTCACTCATTTTCCTGAGGGTCGTTTCTGTTGACAGCGTTCTACTTCCAATACTTACTGCTTCATCACGGACCTGCAGGGGTGGTGGGATCAGGGAAGAGGAGAGTCCTGGCTGGAAAGCTGGCTGACAAATCAATCCCTTGATTTTAATGTTACTAATAAAAAAGATATGCAACGCGTTTAGTGAAGATCTACAAGCAATAAAATACATTCCAGGCACAGTTTTTCCTAAGAGAAATTAAAAACCTTCAGTGTCAGCCATATGATGTTTTTCTGCATACTACCCCATTAAATCTGCGTATCTGTAGCTTAACCTTAATTTTGCAATGTAGTCTGAGAAGTGTTGACTGAATAGAAGCTGAAATGTTACTAAAGTTGCACTAATAGCTTAAATCTGCTGTCCTGTGCGCTCTCCCTTTTTCCCATCCTTCTGCATCTCTTATCTCTCTTACTGTTCAGCAACAGAAGACCAAAATCCATATCTAGTGTGGGCTAAGTTGTGGGATCACTGACATTATATAGTATCATATTTTCAACTGTGCAAGTTATTAGAGAAAGGGATTCAAGGGAGAAAGCAGTGTAATTTAGTGATATGTTCAATAAATAGGCAAAATTAATGTAAACCTAGCAGATGATTTTGAGATAGTAAGGATAAACATAGCTCATTTTACACTTTTCTTGTGAATGACTCCCAGTTCTCACTCACATCTCAACTCACACTGTAAAATGTTCAATCCATAGAGAATATACCACAGTGAAATACTGTTCTGTTTGTAGATCAGTTTAAAATGACCATGTATGGTAATTCCAAAGTTGTATTATACAATTTCATTATGAATATACTTTACTTTTCTACTCTTACATGTGTTGTATGTTACATTTCTTAAGTTATAGCTCTTACTTTTTGCATGAACAACTTCATTTTTTGGGACTAGTGCAGAATGTAGGAAACAACTATTTTTATGCTAAAATCCTAATTATTGTTCAGCTCTAAAGCAGAAATATGACTGATGCCTGTTGAAAACTATTATTTCTGTCAATTTAGTTGCTGATGGACCAATTCAAGCCTGTATTTCCATTTAAAAATAGGCCTCAGATCAAGAATAATAAGGCAGAGACTTTATATGCTTATCACTATTTCTTAAGTACGCATTTATTTCTCATCAGACTTCTGTTTACATGTGAAAAAGATCCAGCTTGCCAGTGGTCAGCTTCAATTGTGTGAACATACTTTAAGCATTAGCTCTTTAGTATGTGAAACAAAATATTTAGTCAGAGATGTTTCTATCATTTATTTTGGTTTGGGTGTTGGAGAATAAAGTGGTTTGTAGGACATAAAACTGATGGACAAACTCTAATCAAAGCTGCCTGTGGATCTGGCCTGGCTGTGGCTTATCCAGAGTAAATGGTTATTACTGTCAGTCACTTCTGACTTTCCCTGCTCTGTCTTCCATCTAAATGCTGCTGCACCTACAGTGCTGCCAATTCAGTTATTTTCTGGCTGGTTTATAAACAATTTCAATGAAACAAAATATCTATTCCGGTACATTCCTGCAGCTACATAAGGATAAAATTATTCTTGAATTACATTTTCAAAAAATTTTACGGTCAGAGAATCAAATATAATGTAGTAAAAATTCTGTGAACACAGGTTCTTGAAATATCAGCGCGGCATGTCAGAGCACAAATGTATTCAGCCTATGAACACAGTAAATTCAGACTGAAGTAGAACATACCCACTCCCACATGAAGAAGATCCTGGCGTTCTTACTACAGCAGTGAGAAAACCAGACTTTTAGAGACTGAAGTTATACAGAAATAGCTGTTCATGGCTTTCTAAATTAGAGATCAAGGAGTAGCAATTGTGATATGTAATATTGCCATACAGAATTCATTTGTATGAATTTTCCACAGTAAACCCTTTTTAATGCTGTTTCACATGCTGATGTATACATATCCATAGTGTATACCCTGTATATGTGTGTGTACCCCACAGGATACACATTCCCTTGTTGATTGGACAGCCGAATTGGCTTGAAATGTGTAATTTTCTGAATGCTTGTCTGGGGTTGTTTGGACTTGGAGAAGAGGATAACTATTCAGCTCCGCTTATCCCTTCCATACTTGAGTCTTGTCTAGCAGTGCTGCTGGGGGAAGGAGAGGGTGAGTGAGAAGCTTGAGGTGCTTTGTGCTGGAGCTCCCGGGGGCAATTGGCAGGGAGGAAGAGACAGGAACATCGGGTAGATTCATGGAGGACAGGGGTGTGTATGGTTGTAGCGCTCCAATACGATGGGGTTGTATATGGATCTAGTCTTCAAATCTATGGGCAGACTTTCTTGAGTTGCGTTGTAGTTGGTATCCACTAGTACCCTCTGCTGGGTCCAGCTCTGTCTGATGTTTTCACTAGCTCAAATCAAAGCTAAATTTACTTTATCTACAGACAATAAAGCTAAAAAAAGGCAGCCAGCATCTTGGAGAGCGAAGTATCGATTTGTATGCTTGTTTTAAAGCAGAGAGTTGGCAGAAAAATGTTGACCAAACTCAGCAAGGGAAAATACAATGCACTACACTTGGAGGAGATTCTTCATGAGTCCTGAACCAGAGTAATTGTTAAATAGCAGTTCTCTGGGAAAATTTTGGTGATTAAAGGGAAAGAAGAAGTTGAACATGGATTAATGAAGCCTTGAGAAGGCAATCATGCTGAAGTTACAATCAAGAGTACAGTTTGCAAGACCTGAAGTAATCCTTTTTGCTCTCTTTCCTATGGGTGGCTATGTTCCTAGCTGACATAGTAGGCCCTTGATCCTTTTCTGGACCTTGTTCCCCTGAAAGAGATGCAGACAGGCTAGAAAGAGTCAAAAGGAGGGCAATGAGCACAGTCCAAACTTTGCAAAATAGGTCCTAGGAAGACAGACTGAATAAATAGAGTTGGTTTAACTTGAAGAGAAAATGATGAAGGTGGAATGAGAAGATATGTCTTCAGGTGCCTAAAAGGTTGTTGCAAGAAAAAGATAGGACAAGAAAAAATGGAATTGAATTGCAAGAGAGAGGATGTGTTTTAGAGGAAAGCAGAAAATTATTATGGAACACAGAACTCCTCCTGTGGCTTGTCATGAACAAGTTTGTCTTTTTGACGCATTCAGAGAATCGCAGTTTGTATTTTCAGCCTCAGTGAAAGGAGATCCGCTCACAAAATTGCATACATAACTGAAAGCAGTGATAGCAATTCATGTGTAGTGATCAGTGTTTATGCAAGTGATGGCTGTGGCTCACCAATATATAGCTGCTGGGTTTTTTAAGTAAACATCGAAGTGATCAAAGCCCTCTTGGCAAGACCTCTTGTTACGGTATGTCCACCCCTGTCACTTCTTGCTGCTTTTCTGACACAGCAGTGCCTGTGGGTTGTGCTGAGGCAAGGGGTGTGTGAAAGAAAGCCCAAGGTGCGAGCAGGGACCTGGCTAGTTCGAGGTGAGCGTGTCTGGGTGGGGAAGGCAGAAAGCAAGGCCTACCAATAAGGCATGAGGCTAGAGAAAGAGGCACACTGAGTGTAGTATGGAGGGGAAGACCTTCATTCATCAGCCTGTCCCCAAACTCGGGCTCTTCAGTCGATGCAGCTTTTCAAGGCAGGCACCTCCTTTGACTGGTGAGAGCTGGGAAAAGTAGGCCCATCACATTCTGTGGATCCAACATAAAGAATTAATTTTAAGCTTCTGATGGATGCTTCTGTATAGCTTCTATAGCTGCTGTAATGATATTGGTCCTTTGGGATTTGCCTTTGTTTAATCTATTATCTGTTCAGTCTGTTTTTCCTTTCTTTGTTTTCTAGACTGTCTTCATTAAGAGCCAAGGCTTAGGTAATCATATTGGCCCCCTGTGCTTTCCCTGCAGTTTTAGAGCCAACGGCTTCCTGCAGCATGAGGAGGTCTCAAAGAGAACCCATTTCTACAGATTTAATGAAAACAGACAGCTAGGTAGAGGGGGGAGAAAGTGATCTTTCAAGTGCTGTAAAGGACTGCAAAATTTTGGTATATGCTCATACTTCTTTAGACTTGGAGGTTCTTCACAGGAGCTGGTCTGTGTGCGTGTCCCATCAAAGGTAACCAGATCCATAGGCAATCAGGTTTCTGTTAGTACTGCTGCTTACAGAACTGCTTGCTTCTCTGTTGGGCTAACAATTGTTTATTTTCTAAATAAAATTGGTGTGGTTTAAGTAGTAATTCCATTTTTAATGATTTCACAAAAAAGTGAATACTGCAGCTTAAAATTGCTATCTGGTATCAAGATATAATAACATATGAATAACACCGAACAAGCTACAGTCATAGAAATAACCACGTTTCCTTGAGGCCATCTGCATCCGTGGACAGCCATCTGCAAACTGGGACAGCCATCTGCAAACTGGAATAATAGTTGTGTTCACAGAAGTAAATATTGGGTTAGATAGTATGAAAATACCTGATTTATTTTTTTTTAAACAAGATATTAAATACAAGTGCTCAGTACTGGCACTGATGCCAAAAATGTCCCTCAGGAAAGTCTATGGTCGCTTCCATTCCCTTGCATCTGCCAGAGGCTCAGGCTTTTCACAGGGAAAGCCACAACCCAGTCTGCTGATACACAGTAATTGGTTATCTCGCAGTACGTCCTTCTGTGTGAGAGCCCTCAGGTACAGCTGGCAGGGTGCCAGCATAAGCTGCGAATGAGAAATTAAGTGTTAAACAAAATCCCCTTGGAGGATTTTCATGAATAAGGTCCACATTACTTTGCTGTCATTATGGCTGACACTTTATCTTTACAAAAAGAAATTAACATTTTCATCAATAAAGGGCTCCAAACTCTAGCTGAGATGTAATTCAGTTCAGTTCCTTTAGCGTGTCCAACACTTCATTAAGTAAAAATAGGCGGCAGAGTCCAGTGAAAAGAAATTTGATTCATTCAGGATGAAGTCAGTGGTAGTGAGCAGTGTTCACCAGCACAGGATTTGGGCCCAGAGATCTCCTTAGAGCGTGAAGTATAAGTTATTGTTCGGCAGCAATGCTGAAGCTCTCAACCAGCCTTTTCATCAAAGTCAATTAAGGGATGCAAACGCCATGCTGTAGAGAATTGGGTTTATGTTTGCCAGATCATGATTTAGTATAGTGGTTTTAGACAAGGCAGCTGAGGCTGTTGAACCACACAATCCAGGGTATACTGAAACCTACTGCCAGTGTAAGTCTCTCCAAGTTTAAGAAAGTCAGGAAGACTATACTAGTATAAAATAACCTTTTCCTAATTTTCAGTGATTGATTGTTAAGTTCAGTGGAAAACCACTGAAAAAGTAAATAACCAAAGGATCCTAATGAATATATATCAATGCAGTAGCTAAGGATGTCTCACTTATAAAGAACCTCATGGATTGGATCCTCTAATTAATTCTTTTCAGTGCCTATAGCATTCATAGATTTGCCCCAGATGCATACTAATTTAGTGTTTGCTGTATCTTCACCTAGTAATGATAACTGAATGGCCTTCTTACCTGTTTGGACATTTCTTGATAGGCAGGCTTAATTGATGCTGCTTCAGTAAAGGTGGTTATTTCTTAGTGTCACTTCACCTAAAATTGTCAAAAAAGTCTCATCATCATTAAAATACATTTGAAGGGTATACACGCCTGTTAAACTGAAAACTGGAAGAATTGATTATGAAGGACAAAAGTTTTCAACGTCGCATCTTGGGAGTGGAAAGTTTGTGAGTATTTTGATTGCATCACTGCAAAAAAGAACCCCCCTGCCATGCAGCTTTGGTTCATAGAAGGCTTCTTCAGTTTACAACAATAAAAACAGTGCTGGATTATAATAGTTACTTTTGAGGAAAAATGCATATTTAAGTAGTTTCAGGGTGACAGTATGAATAAGATTTGAAACAAAAGCCTGCCAAACTGAACTATGTGTTTGGAATTATTAGTGAATATATTTTCAGAGTTATTTGTGACATTAGAAGATTATCACATCTTAAATCCTTGCGTACATTTTATAAATAGTTATGTGATGCTGAATTGTTGAACACTGATAGTTAACACAGCTAAATGCTGGGAAAAAAATTCCTGCAAGGCATTAGATATTTCAAACCCAGGAAGGAAATTGTCTTGCCCAGGACTGATATTTTTTCATGTAATGAACTGGAGGGGCGGGGAAGGCTGGAATGCAAACTATGAGGATGGAAAACATTTAGTCACTCTTGGAATGATATGAATGTTTTTACAGGAAGCTTAAGTAAACACACATGCTGCTGCTTAGTAGGCTGCAGTTAACTTTTTTGGACAGCAGACAAAATTCAAACAAGTATGCAGACTCGAATAAAAGGCTGTGGAGCAGCACACCCTTCAGGACCACTTTTTAGCCAGTTATCATGTAAAGCAGTAGGTAAAAAGTTAGATTGCTGTTCACTTTTTTCCCCTTAATTTTTATAGTAAATGCTTGAATGCACTGATGCTGTATTTCTTTAAGTCAGTTGGTGCTGGTTTTGTAGGATCAGAATGTCTTAATTCTTTTCGAGATAGTTTGTGTTATAAAATACTACAGAAGAGGGAGCTATTTCACTTTCCCCAAACACAGGCATGTTCTTTATTATTGATGTTAGAGGTCTTTCTCCATGTGTAGAACATGATTTTGATGCATTTTTCCTTCCTCCCCCAGAAGAGGTTTTCATTTTATGCTCCCGATGAGATGTTGGGCTTTCTAGAATCCTCTTCTGTTGAGCTTATTCTTCATACCTGGCTAACACTTTCTCCAAATATCCCAAGACCAATCACTGCAGAATCTAAATGCATTGCTATTTTATATAAGTGAATTAAATGTATAAACTTCAGAAAGTTATTTTTTTTTAATTTGTGGTTGAGCACAATACAAAGTTTCTTACTGTTGTCCCTCCTAAAAAAACAACCAAACAAACAAAAAAAACCAAACCAAAACAAAAAAAAACCCAAACAAACAAAAAAACCCACTACACACACACACCACAACAACAAAAAAACCCCAACCCATAGTTAATTATTGTTAAAAGTATTGGAAATGTCAAAGGGCAGAACTTGGAATTCTTTTATTTGTTTTCTCATTTATACTTAAGAGAGGGTTTTTTGTGATCAATGCTGCTGTTCTAAAGGTAGGGAGAACATACACAGTGGTGCTCGCAGGTGGATGGAAAGCTTCCCTGTGCTATACACTGAAAATCTGTTTCCATGTTCCAGCCTTTTTAATATGTACAAGGAGTTAATGTATTTTATCTGACTGTCTTTAGTTAAACTATAGACTGGTTCACCTTAACAAGATGGGAATATAAAGTGGAGGTTGGGGAGCTGTAGCACTGAGCGGTGAAGCACAGAATCCCACTTCTCATTCTGCAGTTATGACTACATAGTCATGACATTTAAGTTTAGGATTATTTTTAGGCCTGGTGGCTTCACTGTGCTACATAAGTTCGGTGTGTTTGAAAAGTTCATGTCTTACTGTTGGTATGAACTTGTATATCAATCATTGTGATTGTAATTTAGCATTTCAGAAGTACAAATGGGGGGGGTGCATGCTTTTTTTTAATATTCTTTCAAATGTTTTTCTTATACATGGGCAGAAATCACTGGCAACTTTATCTTCCAGTTGAATGAACAATATTCTCCACATAATTCCTCAAAATATCTTGATGAAAATATACTGCATTTGTGTTATATAGTAACTATGAAAACAAACATCTGATACTGTCTTTAAGTGTGCCAGTAATAGTCTGTATACAAATACTGAATAAATACAAATAAAATACAAAAAAGTATTTTGTTGGGTTCCAGAGACATGTTTTTTTAATGTCTATTAATGTAAGAATTGTTCCCTTGGCAATGATTTTTAAGGCCTGTTTTCCTAAATTACTTGTAAAAAATAGGTACTTGTGCGGTAGTTTGCAGTCTTACAATGGAATTGATGAAATTCATGGTGGTTTGAGTATTCAAAGAAGGATCTCAAAAGATAATTTTCAACCTCTCTATAGCGGTAATATCTGTAGAGCTTACAATTTTATAGCTGTGATGAAGAAATGTGTTTCTGTGATGCAGATTGAAACATCTTTGTTACTGTGAAGTTGGCTGGAAATGTTTTTATATGAGTACAGATAAATTTATATCTAAAAATCCAACAAGATATTAAAAACACGCATACATACATAAAATGTTTGCGGTTTTGGGGTCCAAAATGTCCTCTGTTTGCCTGTTTTTGTTGAACAGATATGTATACATGGACTGCTGTCAACCCACACTGTTGTAGTTTTATTGTGGCATTTCCAAATAATGTGATATGTTTGGGACACTTTAAACATTGGTAGGACTTGCTAGCTTTCAAGCACATGTGCATAGAGTAATACTGAGTAGAGCTGTGCTGGGGGCACGGATAAAGATGATGAAGAGGAGAAGTCTGTGCCTGCTTAGCTGGAGTAACCATTGTGCTTGAATCCAGCCAATTGGACCCAGGTGTTCAATGCATACTTTTGTCATACTTTTATGGCAAGGAAAAATGCAGTAATTTTACTATAATAGGGATAGGGTTTTTTTTCCCCTTTATTGACAGAGCAACATTTACGAGCAGAATTAAAAACTGGAATGGTTTAGTAATGTAAAATACCCATCCCCGTATTTCTGGTACTTTTGGGTTAAGACACATGGTGGTTCAGATTTCTAACAGTCTATTAGAAGGAGCAATAGAAGTTCCTTATTCACTTTTAAATTAATTTGTGTTTAACAATGTTTTATTTAACAATGTGCAGAAGAAGAAACTTAGAACAAAATAGTTACTTCCCTACTGAAAACCAATTTTGTAAAAGCCTGGAGTAGGTGTTTCCCTCATATGGTATTACTGAAAGTGTGAAACAAAACCTGTTTTGAGTTAAAATATTGCATTCCAAATGAAACAAAGCAAAGAGCTTGTTTTAAGTGTTTTTCATGTCATAATAAAAATACCTTGCCAAGAGGTGAAGCATGGGTAATGTATCAAATTAAAGGAAGACAAAAAATGAGACTGATTAAAGGTGGTTGTGGCTGTCCCTAGATAACAATTCCGAGAGAATAAATTTTGCTTCTTGAATAAAAAGCTACTGTTTAAGTCATTAAGTGGATTTCAGAGAAGTGGTATTAGGTAAACATGTACTTTTCTTGCAGAAGGAAGGTAATCAGTACTTGGCAAAAGCACACAGGAATCATCAGAAATTGTAATGTTTGTCTTTTGAATTGCAGTTCCCTGATTTGGATCCATCAAGGATATTGCTGCTTTCACTGGAAATGTCCTGAGTTTGTGTGAAAGTGAAATTTATGGAGTCATGCAACTTGGAAAGGACCACCAGAGGTTTTCTAGTCCTAACTCCTGCTCAGAGCAGGTCCAGTGACAGCAGGATCTCAGGGCCTCATCCCAATTAAGTTTTGAGTATTTTGAAGGATGGAGGTCCTACAACCTCTGTAGGACTCTGTCATAGTTTGACCACCCATGTAGTTTAAAAGAAAGAACAAAACAACTTTTATCAAGCTGTAATTTCCCATGTTCACGCTTGTGTTTGTTGCCTCTCATCCTAGCCTGGAGCACCGCCAAGACGAGCCAGGCCTTGTCGTCCTTGTACCCTCCCATTAGGTAGTGGTAGCCAGCAGTAGGATGTCCCCTTTGCCCTCCTTCTCCAGGCTGAACAAGCCCTGGTGTCTCAGCCTCTCCTCGCACACCTCAGTGGCCTGTGTTGTACTCACTCAGGTGTGTTAGTGACTCTCTTCTACTGAGGAGCCCAAAGTGGGACAGTATTCCAGCTGTGGGCTTGCAAGTGCTAAATAGAGGGGAAGCATCATGTCCCTGCACCTGCAGGCTGTGCTCCTGCTGATAGAGGGCCCTCCTGTCCTTCACACAAACAAAGCTAAATGCTTGGTGCTCTCATAATACATCTGGTTTTGTAGTAGTACAGTTAAGTGAAATCACTCTTTGTTTTCTGATACAAATTCAAGGGCCAGAGTTCAGATTTTGAACAGCTAAGGGTATGATAGGAAGATGGGTATAATTTTTTCTTTCTGGTACCAGCCTTAGTGGGGTTTTTTTGTTCCCTTTAAAATTAATTGAAAAATTATGTAAATGAAATCTCCAAAGTTAGAAGGAAAAATGAAATTGTCAGTGAATAGTTCACTTTCAAAGTTCAGATAAACAGTAGAAGTCAACAAGATTACAATAAATTGTCTCTGGTTTGTTTGTTTTGATTTGTTTTCTAGGTCTTCAGCAATCAGCAGTGAATTTTAGTTCTCTTTCTCTTCTTTTTGATAACTTCAATTGATCAAACTGTGTATAATAAAATTATAATCCTAAGAAACTTATTCCCCTAGTCTCCCTGAAACATGGATGCATCAGTTTCCCTCAATTTCTGAATACTTCAGCTGAGCATTATCTTAAGACCTCAGTATTCATCCAAATACAACAAGACAAGATCTGTGTATGAGGCATAGTACTAGATCAGATCAACCATCCTGTGTTCTTGTGTGTGTGTGTATATATATACACATATATATATATATAGTATTTCACTTTTTCAACAGAAGAAAACATCTGCTCTTGGTAATACCAGCTGTGTCATATAACTCATAGGAGAAGTAGGAGGTCTCAAAAAACAGAAAACAGCAGAAGAGAGGGGCCTGGAGATTGGCTTTGTTCACATTACAAAAGCATCCTGGACAGAAAAATATCAGTGAAGATATGGTCTTATTCTACCTTGCAAACTTTTTTTTTTGTGATGCTCGACTTTTTGCATTCCTGTTGCTGAAGTAGGCTCTGTAGGGACAAAGACAGCTCCAGGCATTGCTTGGATGTCACCATCTTCCCTTCTTTCCCTGTAAATGCACAGTTTGATTTCAAGCTGGGATGAACAAAATTCAGGGTTTTGATCACATACCATAATATTTTCCAGTGCGTTAGTCAGCCTGTTGGACCACCAGTGGCTGAAATACCCACTGTGGATTTCAGAAGTTTTGAAGTTATTTTTAAGTACATGGCAGTGTAAAATATTAATTCAAAGATTTTTATCAATCTCTCAGCAGGCAAATTAATAATCCTCTGCACTGGAGTTCAGCGTAGAAAGTATCAGACTCAGAGGGAGTATATGAAAGCAAGATGTTTTAATACAAATCTGCATTTAACCTTATATATAAGCATTTCACATCAGCAAAAATCTGTATGCTATTAAAAAATTCATTCTTTTCATCCAGACTCTTCAATTCTCTTCTCTTTATTTTCTTCTCTCTTTCTACGGTGTAGTTGTATTGTTGTAAAGTACACAGACAGAAACAGCCCCCTTTTTTCCCACCTATTGTCTGTGCATTTGTGCACTGGATCTTTCTTCTGCCATTTCTACCAAGAGCAGCAGTGAAAGCCTAGCTCAGATCATGCGGTGGTACATGCTTTTTCAAGCTTAGCTACTGCTTGCCTATTCAAATAGCCAGAAGCCTGGCAGAGCAGAGCTGGCTTTATTTGTTGAGTCTTGTCTAGCGAAGTGAAAAGAGCTGATTTTTTCTTTTTTTTTCTGGCTGCATTTTTGCACATGTGGGGGTAGGGAATGAAATTATTTCTTTTGTCCTCTACTTGCAGCTCATTGAGAAGCAGGCATGCATATAAAATTACTGTATCTTAGGGCTTACCTTTAGGGACAGGAGGGAGAAAAAACACATTTGTAAGCTTGTCTGGAAACACTGAGGATGCTGAGAGCAGACACAAAAGTGGGAGGTAACAGAATAATAAAACACAACAAATAGAGGACTAACAAAACCCTTTCAAATTAGTATAATGACAGTTTAATTTTGTCCCTTGTAAGAAGTACCATGTTACTGGATGTATCAAGGGGGCAAAAAATTATTGTGCTGGTGTGTCCAAGACACAAGAGCATCAAAACACAGAAGTATAGCTTTGAAAAATCAGCATGAAAAATATATAACAAAGATTTGCTGGTTTTTTCCAGATATTAAATTATACCTGCAAATAAAAAGAAGTTATCTTGAAGGGTGAACTTCAGTGATGCGGGGGTGAAACGCAATTCTGTTTTTCTCTAGGTGCAGTTTATACCCCAGTGGATCAACCAATATTAAACTCCATTTCAGCTTTCAGAGAGTTTTTGTGGGTTTTTTAACTACATATTTTTACCTAACTGTTCTGCAGTCAGATGGTAAAGCTACAGTCTCCTTCATTTCTCCAGCTCTTGTTACTGTCTGTGAACTTTGCTTTGGGTAGCATTAACAATTCATATGATTTGTAGTGGTTTTAACTCCCAGTGATTATAAACATTACTATGGCTTTTTTTGTTGTTTGAAGCACAGGGTTTGGGCTGGCTGGCCAGTAACCTGGATGTAGTTTCAGGGTAGCTGTTGTATTCTGGTCTTCTGCATGTCTAGAGTATTTTGGGTAGAGAGTGCATTGAAGTAGGAAAGGAGGTTTTCAGAATAGGCACCGGATGCTAAAAATCAGTTTGTTTGCAAAGCTAGTTTATATAGTCTGGGTACTAAACAGGTGGGATTAATTTAATAGAGTTTCTGGAATATATTATATTATTGATATACATCAATATGGTTTTGATCCCAAAACTAATGGTTTGTTGAAGTTGCAAATGTTAGATATTGGGCATGAATAGGATTTAGTCAGTTTACTGAACAGGAAAAGTTCACTGAGATTAAAGGAAGTCTAGTCTGGGAATCCATGGATTCTAAAATGCATTGCTCATTATGGTTACTCTTCCATACTACACGTGCAAACTCAGAGCTGTGAAAGGAGTGATTTACAGAAAATTTTAAAATCTTTTGTCTCACAACCTAGTAATCTATATTAAATTCTTAGGAAAATATCTGAAAAGGTTTTAATTTCAGTTAGAAGTGCTTTGAGGGGTCTACAAACACACAGATGCCATTGTCCAAATTTCCAGCTTGCGTTTGAACAAAACTATTGGTGGTATTTTATATACGTATAACGTGTATAGCTACTTTTCCTACAAAAACTACACAGGCAATGGAATTTGAATGTTATTTCGAAACTTTCAGCAAAGCGAGGAATCTGAACCATGATCTCTGAGATAGAAGTTTGAAGTCATCTAACTTCGCTGTAGTGCCTTTTGTGCAGTTTTTCCCTCCAAACTGTACTTAGTTGACCTAATTTATAAAGGATTAAAAATGTTCATCCACTGTATAAACTCTTGTGAAGGAAATAGTAGGGCTGGGGAGAAGCTATGAAATCTGAAAGATGTGAAAGATGGTGAAAGCAGAAAAGCACGTTCTCGTAATGGGATAATGTTCACTTGACTGGAAGGCATGGGTGCAAAAGCTGCCTGCCTAGACATGGAGCCCATAGGCACAGAAATTCATATTTTGGTTAACAGTGTATACTTCTAACAACTTGATCAATATTGAGTAGTACTTTACCCTCAGTCTGAGAGTAAAGACTAGCTGCCTTGAAGTAAGAATAGCAAAACCTGCCTTTCAATGTATTTGGTTTGGGGATGAGAGGTGTGGCCACCTCCAGTCCATGAAAATATGCATACTGTATAAAATATATTATGGTTTATTGCCCTGATGTTTAGTATAACATTTCTCCACATTTTCACAATTTATCAATTCACATATTGAATTTTTTTAAAATGCAATTTCCTCTAAGTCTTCATTTCTTGAGATGCAGGAATAGGATAAACTCAAACAATTGAAAACAGTGAAATGAAAGCTCAAAGTTCTTCAAAAGTCGTGCAATTTGTGTTTCCTGAATGCTTAGTTTAACGTTAATAATGCTTATAACTATAAATTTATTGCTTCTTAAGTGCTTGAATTCTATGAAAAATACTAGACTCAATTAGTCTCACAGAGCAAAAAGTCTTTTAGGAAAAGATAAGTGTTTCATTCCTTCTGTATCCTGTTTTATGATGACAGCGTTGAGGTTCCTTGTTATTTTCATAAGTCTTTGGATTTTATTTTATTCTAACAACTTTGTATACTAAAACATTAATATTTCTGACTACCATAGGTATTAAAACAAATTTCATACTCAAACATATTTAAATGGTGTCTAAAAGTATTATACTGCTCATAAATACTTGATAAATAGCAATAATATCCTCAAATTCAAAAAGCATAATATGGTACTGCAAAGTATACTGTAAGAAGTGATGTTTTCAGTGAACAGACATGTTAAATGGTTCCCAAAGATCATTCACACAGAGCGCATCTTACATACTCTTTAGGTATTCAGAGTCTCTTCTGTTTTAAATTTCAGTGGAAGTGATCTTATTCACACAGAGAAAGTTTTGATCTACTGAGTCACATGCTTTGATTTGCAGCTTGGTAGTATTGATCAACTGAGCTTTGGGGAAAGCTCTGTTCAGTTTCTAAAGTAAAAAAAATCTGCACGAAGTTTTGATTAAATACTTCTGGAGAAAAGTGGGCAAAATAAGTATTTTACGTTATGTTTTAAACTGCATATGCAGGAAAGCTGATTTCACAGTGAACAAAAAAACAGCGTTTTTTCCTGTTTCAATACTTCAAAAACTTTATGCAGCTTCATACTGTTTGTGATGAGCATACATTACTTCAAAACGAAGTCTGTTTCTTGAATTTTTTCAGAAGTACTAAGAATATTCATTAATCAGAAGTAATTAAAAATTATTCTCTTCACCGTTGCATTGTGCATGCCTTTTTGCAAACTTAATTAAAATGCTCAAGCAATCTCAAATTTATTTGTTCTATTTTTTCTTACCTTCAGAACCAACATACATCACAATAGGTCCACCCACCTGTGAGATTTTGGTGAACTGCACTTTGACTGAAAAAGACTGTATCTATAGTTTCAAACTGGACCAAAATGGTTGCCGCATTTGTCAGTGCAAAACTAGTGAGTATGCAAAAATAAAGTGGCTTCTACCTTTTATTTCAAGCTGTACGTGACAATGCTAGTATGCTGGTTTTTCCATTCATAATGTTGAGTATATGTTGTTTTATGCACGTGCTTTATAGGTGTTCATCTTTAAACGATAGGTTCCTGATTTCTGATGTTGCTTGTTTGCTTGCTTAAAATGTATTTGGAGGAAAACATAAAATGTTTGACTTCAGGTGAAAATTAACAGCTAGGTGGAAAAGATAATAATATGGGACTTAATATTCATTCAGTCTTTGAGAAGTCTGATAAGACTTCCACATTTCATTTTCCTCTGTGTGTATAAAGAGTTTAAGAGCATCCAGGTTTGTGCACTTTAAAAACTCCTATTGCTAAACAGCCTATTTTCAGCTTAGCTATTTTTCCTCAAAACTTAAGTTTTGAGGATAAATTTTTGAAAATTATATGCTGAGGGGGGTGTTTGTGTATATACAAACATATCCACATATAATTTTATTTCTATAACATATATTTATATTATATATATTACTTTAGTTAGGATTTATGCAGGCTTTAACATCTATTTCTTCCCCAAGGAAAATCATTGCGCCTTGTAAGAACCTTGTGTGTATCAGTGAAGCAGCAAAAAAATATTTTCTCTATGTGTTTCCTTAAGAATTCAATATTTACGGGTGAAATATAAAGCAAGGTCAGGTTGGTTCTTGGAATTGCCCAACAAAGGACACCTGTGGAGTACTAGCCTCAGCTGCAGGATGCATCACTCTGGCTGCCAGCCCAGCCTAGGAGTGAGTTTAAACTCTCTTTGTAATTTTGTTGTAGTTCTGCAGCTTCCTTGTAGCCTCTGAGGCTTTCACAACTAAAGTATTACTCTGTTCCCCTTTTCTTGATTTCAGTCCGCCCGTTCTCAGCCACTTTCAAAACCAATATGTCTGTTTTAGTGGTGCCCAGTAGAAATGGTCAAAATAAAACTCTTAACTGGTACAAACTAAAGAGTTTTAGGATTGGACTGATGTTTTGCTTAAAGAACAAGAAAAGGATTTGTCCTGGCTTTTTAAACTTTTTTTTTTCTGGAGAAATGTGCATTTTTTTTTATTTATTTTTATTTTTTATATTTCCATAAGGTAAAGGACAGGACATCGTAATAACAAGTAAATATATGGCAAGCAGTGATGTCATTGTGGTATAACAGAAATAACACAAGATTACAAGTTGTATTCGTGGCAAGGATGACTTTCCATAGATTGCATCCAAGCTATTGCATACATGCCTTACTTAGTTCTTCCTAAGGACAAAATTAAAAACGTTAAGTTCTGCTTTTAACATTGTATTTTGCTTTTCCTTCTTTTTATATTATTGTTAAATTGACTGGGGAGTTTGACACAAACAAGAAGATGGACATACTTGACAAATTTCATCATCTATGCCTGTGCATGCAGTCCTTCTCTCCATCACTCCAAAGGATCATTTCTTTTGTTCTAGATTAGCAGATTGCACGCGACACGTACCACATCCCGGGAAGTCTCTGTTCTTGCTTGGAGTGTTTCTGATTAAATAGTGCTTAAGAACCTATTCACAGGAATTTTTTTCTTGCCAAATTTGCCTGAAATTATTTTCATTTTGCAGCAGCAAACTGTCTGGAGCAAACTTAATAGTA
>WEKW01007404.1:217-10773 GCA_013389905.1 Sula dactylatra
ATGTGATCTTTTAGTCAGTTTTCTGACAAGAATTATGTATGAGAAACTTAATCTACTATGTAGCCATATCAAATTTTTTAATGCACAAATCTGTTTTGTTTATACTATAAATGTCAATGTTGGCAGAACAGAGGGAGAGGGTTAGAAAATGTTTCAAATGTAACTGTGATGAAAATTACATTCATAATTTGCACCTGATCTACAGTATCACTTATTGGTAAATTTGTGTAGCTGAAAGCATCTTGGGTTTTGAAGTGATTGATTTCAGAGTTAAAAAAATCATTTGTGTGGATGGATTGGAATTCATTAATTTTACTAATTACACAGTGAAGAAAACAGATGTTTTCTTAGGCAAAGATCAGGCTTTAATTACAGGTCTTACCTGCTCATCTAAAAATAGTGTCAATATGTTCATGTCTCTCTCTGAAAGTTAATTTCTTATTTTTATATGGAAGCATGATGCTTCGGTGTTTGTTAAGCCTTACTCTAATTGTGTACAAATACAAATCTAATACTCAGAGTACTCAATGAGTGCATATGTCATAATGCATGTATTTAGAAAATTAAGTTGGGTAAAGATTGCCTCTTTAAAATGTCAAAATCAATACTACCCAGTACTACTCTACTTTCAGTTGTAATAGCGTGTTACAAAAATAGTCAGAAACACTTGCAGCAAAGCTGAGTGTCCAGCGATTGTGTAAATCTGTCCAGAGTCCCCTTAGGATTCTTATTCTGAGGTATGTACTCTGTGGGACTACAGCCTACATGAGAAATGCAGAGTAAACTACTTCGGAATTAGAGGATGAACCGAACAGAGGTATTGTGTATGTTCGTTTTGTCCTTTAGCAAATTGTTATACATCTGTTGTCTGTTTTAATTTCTTTAAATATGTATTTGTCACTGCCATGGGGCAGTGGAGATCACCTAACTAATACTAGTAATTGGCAAGATCCAGAAAGAACTTACCTTTTTAAAGGAGCACTTGCAACCAACAGCCTGAGCATGCAAGATCTGTAGAAAGAGTAACACTGTTTCTACCACATTCTTCCATGCCTGGAAATAGTGTATAAGAGGAAAGAAGCTAGCAAAGCATCAGTAAGCGTAGCTGGTATAATGAATATTTAATGGAGCAAACTGATGCAAGGCTGTAAATGAACTCAGAGAAGTAACAACGGTCACTTTAGAAAAACTTGATCATTTTAATGTTTAACTTAAGAAATCTTTCTAACTTGAAAACATAATTTTCTGAGTACTTCATTGTACTATCCTCTCTGACTTTACTGTTTGCCATGATTCTTTATCTATTTATTTTGGAAAGTGCGTATGTTGCATGGAAGAGAATTCTCATATCTTTTCATTGCAAATGCATCTTCTTCAAAAGCAGAAGACTGTCCTATAGTGAGCATGATTTCATAAAAAAAATAAGTTGAGATGTGTGTACAGTGAAGCAACACAAAAATGACAAAACATAAGCACAGTCAATATAACCCATTAGTAGCAAACTCCACTGGTTGTCCAGATGTTCCATTATAGTCCTCTTTCTTCTAGATGTTATGGGGTAGGGAGAAGTAGTTTCTAAAAAGCCATCTGCTTGAGCATTTTTTTCAAGGTTTTGGTCAGGGGGATTATTTTCCTTTTTTTTTTCCCTGGGGAGGGATATTTGTACATGCTTTGCGTATTTCGGGGGAGTTACTACTGTGGGTGGTATGGTCAGAGCTCTTGAGCAGCCTTAGAGTGCAGCAGACCCAAAACCCCTCATGAACGTGGAAAGCTTCAGTATAACTACCTGCTTTTAATTGTGGTGATGTGTTGAGAGGTTGTGGGACCTTGGAGAAGTAGGTCTTTAATCATTGTGTTCTTTTAATGCTACGTTAATAATATGAAACTACTATTGTGTTAGTTTGCATCCATTATATCTGTAGTCTGCCAGTTTACCATGTAATGATGAGAATAGAAGATAATTTAATTTCAGAGAGAGCTTTCACTATCATGCTAGTAAAATTATCCAAGATTATTGCAGACTATTGATGTACTGTTTGTTACTGGTTCTTTGAGAGAAAATGGTGACCTTTCAGTTAATGTTGTGGTTAATGTTCATAAATTCTGGATTTCTTTTGGATGTGTTTCTTCTACAGTTCTTCCATTAAATTAGTAAGGAAAAGAAACTTAATCGCAAAATAATTGAAATGGGAACATTGCACTGTGAAGAATGCGTTTGAATCAATAGCTGTCTGAACTTATTGTGGCTAACTATTTTGATAGGATACTAAATACAATGATACCATTCAGCTTTCAGTTATGCCTTTGTTGCTATGAAGATCAACTGTAGAAATATTATTCTTGAAAGGAGATTAATTCTTGCCTCCTGTGCATAGAGATGTTTAGAGAACAGGTGAAGGTTTAGACACTTTCCTTTGGAAGATAAGTAATATCCTTGAGGTATTGTCCACTATGCTGTCTGTGGCTTTCAAAGTGTGTTACCAAGCACAACTATTTCTTACGCCTTCAGAAGAAAATAAACAGGCTGTCTTGTCTACCTTAACCTAAAGGGAGACAGAAAACTGCCTGGAGATTCAGGTACATCTGGTGTCCCCTTTATTTTACTGTCTTGCTGGAGGAGCTGAAAGTGGCCAGCCATGCTGTCAGCGTACACATAGCCCAGAGGTCTCAAATGGCCTTGACTTGCGCAAAATAGATTATTCCAGTAGGGTGACAGAGCTGTTTGGCTGTTAAGAGAGCTAATCAAAGCAGACACAAACTCAAGTATAATACTGGTTATTAGAAACTCTGCTGGCATCAGACTAATTAAATGTAAACACCTAAAGCATTCATTTATTTCTTTATCAAAATTATCAAACTGGTGAAGTGCCCACAGCTGGGGAGAGGTGGGACTTTTTGACCTCACTTAACCTTTCTAGTATAACTAAAAGGATTTGTCTTGGCAGCCCCCTCTCCGAAGGGAGATCATTGAAACCATTAACGATCTATCCTTTGGCAAAATGCCTGGCACAAATTCTCTGACCAGACTTTTTAAAGCTTTGTGTGATTTCCTTAACACACATCTTCTGACTCAGAGCGTTCTGAGGAAGCTGGTTGTTCTTGTGTAGGTTTGCGCATCATTCTTAAAGTTTGTGAGGCTGTGTGCTTTGTATAGATCAGTCCTTTTGATCTGCATGTCCAATGTTGTTTGGTATCATCTAGATGTGCGGCCTGACAAAAAAGTATTGCTTATTGTTGTTTGAGCAGCAGCACCTATACACTGAAGAACTTGTCTCTGAAGAACAGTTTGGGGAAGGCTGGCAAAATCCCAGGCACTTTAAGCCTTCACTTGCAAAAGTGATAATCCAGAACTGGAATCCTCGTTAATTCTCTCAGTGCCAAGTACACCTGGCCAAGGATCTCCTGAGAGTTTGGCAGGGTCTCACCTACTGTGCAGCAATGGCTGGTTTGAAAGCTGTCAAACAAATGAGGTTAGATAGGCAGTTTTCTTTTGGCAGGTGTTACCATGAGGTTTTGTCATATGTAGCAGGATGGTAGGTTGTGAAATGTTCAGATTGTGGACAACCCCGTTGAGATAGTCCCAGTGTTTTGCCATGTGCTTTGTTTTAATTTGTTTAACCTCTTCCAAGTGAAGCAGCTTGACCTAAGAACTATGAATTATACCTGTCCTTTGCTTGTGATCTTTGTGTGTGTTTTCTCTTGCCAAGTGATGTTCTGGCCAGGTATTAATCAATTGGTATGCTCTTCTGGCCGTGGATGTCTCTGAATTCCATATGTATTTTTGTTTATGTTGGGAAGCACTGACTTGGTTTTGTGAACTGGAAAAATCTGTGCTACTTCCAAGACTTTAAGAAACCAAGGTACATACGTTTACTGTGTTAGGCTTCACATAGCAGATTCCGAACATCCATTTTCAACAGGTTGAAGGTTTAACAAAATGCCTGTTTGCATGTTGACAATATATAAAATGCAGTTAGCAAATAAAATTCTTCTTGACCATCACGAAGAACTCTTTCTTGAGGACTTCTTTCTACTGCCACATTACAAAATCCTTTAGCTGCAGTAACCTTAGCTCCCCCTTCCCTTTTTTCTGACTTAAGTCTTTTCTTTGTTCCCAGTGATACCCACAGTTCTCTTTTCGTATGTATTTAAACTCGCTTATGTGCACACAATCCTCGTAACTCCTTACTGCCTGTTTTAAAAGGGGCAGTGTATGATGTGAATTGTTCCAGGCTCCATGCGTGAGCTGGCTGAATTCGTGCTGATTTCTCCCCAGAGTGAGGGCACTGATTTGGGTGTCTCTGCTCATTCAGTGTCACAAATGCAAACTTATTTTTAAGACATCTCTCCTTTTAAAGCCAGCTGAAATTCACTAATGGGCTTAAAAGCTAGTGAGGGAGTGGTAGGAAGTCAAAAGTTGCAGATAATTATGCAGGTCTTTTTCTCCGAAAACCAAGCTAAAATGGTTTTGTGAAAGCATGAGTAGAACAATTACTTTTATGGAACAAACAATATAATAGTAAACTGTCTTTACAGGAAAAAAGCTCTGGGTTAGCATAAAGGATATAGTACTAAGTATATGAGTATATTTACTAAGTACTACGGTCCCAGGATAAACTTACCTATCTGTTTTTAAGGCTGGCAGCTTTCCTGCTTAGGGGTGTGTCATGGGCCAAAACACAGCTTCAAGTCAGGGAGTGTTGATCAGTTAATTTATTGCCATTTAACAACCTTTCAATTACTGATCCTGGTGTTGAAAAAATAAAAACAAACACTTAAGACAAGCCCACCTCACCTTCCCTCCAGACACCTCTCTTCCCCACTTCTTGGTCTTCAATCCCCTTGCTGCACATTACACTCTGTCCCTTCAGTTGGATGATGGGAGGCATGGGAGATGGGAGTCAGTGTTGTACTTCCTATTCTTTTGGTGCTCTTTGTTTCTCACCAAATTGTTCTGGCATGGGTTGCCCCACCAGCTGCAGTCCCTTTGGAGTTGTACCTCCTCCTCAGTCTTGTCTCTAGTCCTTGCTCCGGTGGCTCATTTGCTTCAGCAATTGTCCTGCTGTACTGTCTGCCCTGCCAGTCTGTTTTGTTCCTTACTTGTGCCTATTCACGCATCTCTTGTCCAATTATCAGCTCTTGCATCTCCTCTGTTTAGCATTCATACTCCTCTGGCATCTCCCTTCTGTATCCTCCTGTGTGTGTCTCCTCCTCGTATTTACCTCCCATTCTTAAATGTTCTTTTGCATACACACGAGGGACTTCTCTGGTTCCATTTTGGTGCATGGTGGGTCCATTTTGTCCATCACAGAGCCAACTGGTACCGACTGTGACTGGCACAGAGAAGTCCCCTTCCAGCTGCCGAAACCCTGCCAGCTCTGCCCAGTACAGCGTAGGCAGAGTTGGTTTGGTTTTGTGTATATACATGTTTACAGCAGTACAAAGAGAAACTTGAGAAATTGGGTGGAGGGAAGAGTTATGTTCAAAAGTGCTTTGGGGGGCGGGGTTTATTCATCTATTGCTAAGGTTACTTACACGAACGATTTGCTTCAATAAAATGCCTTGGAGAAGGTAAAATTAGAATTGGCAACCACGTACATAACTGGTACAAAATCTCTCATGTGCCTGGATAATATCATCTGTAATATACATATACTAATACTAATCATACTTTAAGAAGACAATGCAAATTACTTCTACGGTACCAGTTTGCTTCCTAACAAGGAGAAAGCAAATAAATATCCAAGTGTAGTGGTTAGCTTTTCGAAAAGCTATGATTTCTCTTCAGTGTAGAAAGCTCTATAGTTTTAGTAAATGTGCTCACTATACCTCATGTGATTGTCACTTTCCAGCAGTGACTATATTGGTACAATCTCATTATTTACAGAGGAAAGAGTAAGTTTCTTTTGAGACTGTAATCCAGATTCATGGAGGCTAAGTTTCATCTAGTCCGAGCCTAGTATTGTCCGTTAGGTATCTCTGAACAATTAAAGCTAATAAAATCTAAGGAACAGAGACTTGTGTATAGTTTTTACTCTGTAAATCTGGATTTACATGTCTGTGGGTTTTATCTATCTAACAGCTAATAATACCCTTCCATTTGATCGGAGTGCAAGAAGAAATACATAGCAAGTTGTAAAGAATGTGTGTAGGGTACGGATTATGAACATGGAATCATGTAACTTTTTAAAATTAATTTTAACTGGTTTTGTTAATTTCTATTATTATACTATGGGACCAACTTCCCAGTAATGTTTGAATGGATAGCAATAAGTGCTAGTTAAGTTCTTGATGGAATATATCTGCTTTTCAGCTATTGATTTGTGGTAGTTTGAAGAGGATTCCGGTAGTGTCTTGGAAAGAAGAGTGATACTGGAATACTGTCACAAGAACCTTGAAATTGAGTTACAACTTCAATATTCAAACTAGGGCATGTATTGTTATTTGTAGTATACGTAAAATGACTTTATAGATTAAATTTAAAATCGGTGACGCAGAATAGGGTTTATAGTGCATGGGCTTTGAGAAGAGCAAGGGAAGATCTTTGATGTAGAGCATGTAGCAGAAAGATGCATATTTATTAAATAAAGGAATTTTAAAATAGGGGTATAGTAAAAGAAAAGGTTGTTCTTGCTGATGTGTTACTCAGAGGATAGTCTGTGTTGCCAAAAACAAATGCAGTGTGTTTCTTTGTGCTTATTTCATTTAATTAATATTATTCAGATTTATTAAAAACAATTAAAATAATGAAATATTTCTCTTGTAAAACAGTGAAGAACAGCTTGTCAAATCTTAGTGCTTGAGGCTTTAATTTCTACGAGTCTGATGCTTTGTGCTGTGGTGTCAGTATTGCCTGTGTTTCTAGCGAGGTGCTGTGCTTTCTTCCCATCCCTGGCATTCTGTCTGAATTGTCAGACTTGGCAAGTTAGGCCTCTCTCTACCTGGTTTAGATGTATGAATTCCAGAAACCACAGAAAATCTGTGCAGTGTTCCTTCGGACTCAGTAGACACATGCATTTTAGCAGAGGCAAGTGTTGGGAGGGGCACGGCATAAAGTACCAGCTCACTGGCAGCAGCATCCATCATGCTCTTTTTCCTATCATGTAACCCATTGCAAGTAGGTACGTGTTACATGACCCCAGGCCACTAAGCTCCATATATCTGGTAAGAATGTTGAGTTCTGTGTTGTCCAAATACGACCTAAAAATGCGTTGCTTAATTGCATTGCTTAAGACAAAAAATAAACCAGAAACCCTCTTCTGTCTTGCGTCAGTCCTATATTGGACTACAGCTTAGAATCACTGCAGAGGCAGGTCTGGAAGAAAAAACTGGGGAAAGGCCATCTGCCATTTTGTCACATGTATTGTTTCCTGGACTCTCATTTGCCACAAACATTTAATGGCATTTTCTCTTTGTGTCTTTTTGTCAGTATTATTTACAATCATGGTTTCCTTCCTTACCAGTATTGTTTGTATTCATTTTGGTAGTAATTTTAATAAATCTATTTATCACAGCAAGCCTAATGCAAAGCTGAGTACACATTGCCATTAAAGAGTAGTAACAGCAGAGACTGAAAACCAACAGCAAACCTTGCTTGGCAATGCATCAGTCTGCATCTGCTGAACACGACGCTGTAGCTGCTTAGGTGCATTATGAGCTCTGGGCTTCCAGAGACTAATTCAAGACAGTCATCCCAGCAGAAGGAACTTACATAGATTGCAGGGGATGGAGTATTGTAACCAGCAACCCTCTTACGTTCAGGAAGGAAAATTCTTAAGATTTTTTTTTTCCACTGCGCAAAGTACAGCAAAAACTTTGTTATAAGATGGGTGTGTAGGCTGAGAGAGAAAGCTGGTTTTGAGAATAGAACCCAAATAATCAGGAAGTCAGTGCAGTTGCTTTCAATGTACTTTTGATACTTTGCATTTTTCACTTCTAGTGGCAAGAATATGATAAATGTTCTTTCTTAATTATTTAATCCTCTATGACCTAAAATGTCACATAAGAAACCTTTTTAAAGAACAATTGTGATATATTAAATACACTTCTCATTGTCATGTTAAAGGATACCAGGTCAGCTTGCTGGGCAGTTGCAGCAATCTGAAATGCTATGACTTGATAGCTATAATAGTATATTTTGGGGTTTGCATATTCCAGTGGAGTTAGAGGTGATTCTTAAAAACACCTTTTTATTTTATTATCCACGGCCATTTCCCAGGAGCAGTGTATGATTTTATGTATTTAGATTTTAGCTTCAGATAAGTGTTAGCTATTAGAAATGAACATATTACTGGTCAGTGTTTACAGGAAATGGGGAAAAAGAAAGAGGAATGTTTTCTCACTCTAAGATCCCAATTGCTGAAATCCATTTTGAATGATTTAGTTCTGGCTCTTGGCTTTAATGTTCTTACTGTACTTACAAGTAAAATAATAATCAGTCTTTTAGCATTCATCACAAATTTAGCATAGCATCATGGTGAATGAACAGTTTGCCTTATTAGCACTAATTTGTTATGATCAAAGTTGTAGTCCAATTTCAAATTACTATGAACTTGATGAATTCATTTGCAGAAACAGCAGAAACTTTGATTATATGCTAGGGTATAGCAAATAGAGCAACCACAAAGAAGAGCAGTAGCGCTGCCAAGAAAAATTTGTCTATACAAGTGGTATGTAATGAAGGTGACATCATTGTTTCTAAAATAAGCAATTATAACTTTATAAATTTAAAACTAATAATTTCATTGCTGAAATCATCTCCACAGATTTTTTCCTCTAAGAATGGTTTATCTCCCTTTATCACAATTACTCTTCAGTGATAAAGAGCACAAAGTGAGAATCACAAATAACTACTATGGAATGTATTAATTAACACTTCTTTAACCTGAGAGCCTTTTAAGACTGTCCCAGCTTGCCAGCTCCTTCTCCTCAAATAATTACTCTTTCAATACATAGTTAATAGATTCATCCCCTTTTATTAATGATTTCCTACGAAGCTTTTATTTCCAAATTTGCTAAGAGTATATTTTGCTGACTTAAAAAGAGACTTTAATTTTACCATAGTATGGCTTTTTTAATTAAAAAAAAACAACTTTGTTTTTCTGTAAAGTATGACATACTTTAGTCCATGTTAAAATGTGAAATTGAAATAATGGATTTTAGATTTGTATATTTTTACTGGAAATTTATTAAACTTAGTACATCTAAGAGACTGAAACTAGGAAAGGTAGCAAGGTAGTTTTGAAGTAGCATGGGGAGAATGTGTGGGGGCAGTATTATACCATAAGAAAAAAATTAGTTTTTACTTTTGAGACTTTTAAAGCTGCTTTTTTCTTCTCTTTTCTGCTTCTGATACTCATTGTACTGAAAACTGCCTGGGTCTGAACTTTGTAACAGTGGCAAGTAGGTGGAGCCAATTGCAAAACAGACAAACTCTGAGAGTTTTGATAATTTTTCTGTACTGTCCTTTCCTTGACTTCATTAGGTAAACTCATGCCAATGGTAATAGGGTTCATTTCAACATGTTCCAATTTTTAGCTAGTATATTTTTCAAAAAGGTTATTTTTTGTTGTGCATTTTTTGCATTTGAGCTTTGCATACCATCTTGTCTTATCTCATCAAAAATACCCAACAAACAAACCCGTGTGATTTGTATGTGCTAAATGCATAGATTTACTGCTGCAGTTTGAACATTTTTAAATTAAAATATATCGCTTGTTCCAAATGTATTGATTTATACATCTCTTTGTCAATATTGAGTACAGCAATTTTTCCAATAAGTTAAAAAAATCTGGCAAGGCAGGTTACATTTAGTGGCTTGGTTTAAGTTTATATTTCTGCATGTCACTTGATTGTGTGTTCTTGCTCTTTTGCCCTTTATTCCGAATCACTGTTGTAGGGATTTGTTGTGTCCCCTAACTGAGAAACGATGCAGCCAGTTGCACTTTGAATTCATACAAAGTTGCAGTCATTCAAATGTGACCTTTCTTAAGTTTTCTTTCTGAGTTTTAAACTCCTAACAGGTGCTTAAATATGAAAATTCCACCTAAGGTGGGGGGGGGGATTTAATACCTGAAAATGTCTTAAAATGGGCTTCAGAGCTCTTAAGATTAATGGTAGTGTAATAATAATGAATTCTCAAAATGACTGCTTTTACTGTAAATGCTCTTGAGTAAAATGTTACAGTTCTATCCTCTTTTTTTGAGAGCAATATAATTCCCTTTTGTCCACTTCTTGTCATCAGCCAGCTGCTTGTGCAATAGTCAGTTGTTTTTACAATGTGTACAGGAGCTACCAATGCAAATAGTATTACCACTTCTGTCTCTTCTGTTCTCTTGCACCTGAAGCTTAAACTAATTCATCTGTCCGAAGTAAGCAAATTAATAAGTGTGTAGTAGTTGGTGGACTACAGGGGCATCCTGTAACTTACTCTGTTAAAACTTCTTTGACCATATCTATTTATCTGCTCAACCTATTCTGCTGATTGCTGATCTGAAGAGCAACTGAGATGTAAAACTGGGCATAATATTTGCTAGTGGAACATCGGTCTGGCACGG
>WEKW01007409.1:316-13364 GCA_013389905.1 Sula dactylatra
CAGAAACATTAAGCCGGACTAATATTTACACCATCTTTTCATCAAATACAGATTTTTTAGGTCACAAAGTATTAAGTCTAAAACTGGAAGTGGACTACAAAAATATTAATTCCCAGATCTCTTGTGCCAACAATTAATTATATTCCAGGAAAATCCTACTTTGAGCACAAATGGATTAATACATATAATAGCATGCTCCTGTTCTAAAAACTGTAATACAGAAAGTGCTATGCTAAGCCATAGTCTACTTAAAAATAGATGTTATAATGAAAGAGCTTTGGTTGTAGATGTACATTTCCAAAAATCTGTTTAATGCACTTGTTGCAGGGTTCCACAGTAAACAGCTGGTGATTTTATATCCCACAAACACACTTGCCCTATTTTAAAAAACAGTGTATGGATGAACTACTGTATGCACTATGTAAATAAATACCATAGCACGCTTTCCACTGAAAGGTAACACTGGTATTGTGCTTTTAAACAACCCTCATACTTAGCCCTACAGCCTTATACTGATAACTTACATGGAACAGAAATAAATACTTATCTTCACACCAGCTGATTAAGAGAATGAAAAGTCATTTTCTGGCAGACTAATTATTTCTTTCCCATCTTCTAATGTAGATGATTTGCAATATTTCATTTTATTTTTGTATGTGGCTGAAAACACGAAGTGAGAATTTGCTTCACAATTTTGTCTAGAGTAAATGTATGAGAATAGAGAGGATGCAGTATCAGTGTTGCTACAGTGCATATATTTATGCAAGGTTATGCAGAGTTTTAGAGAATAATAGTGTTTAAAGTATTTCCTGATGGGTTTGATATACAAATATGCCTAAGTCTTGAAACAATAAATAAGAAAATACAGCCACAAATTAGAAAGTAATAACATACCCATGGATAATATATAAGTCCAGGAACTGATTCTAATATTGATCAGTTATTTCTGAATAATTTGTTGTTCCATCAATAGTTATAAAAGAGGGTGAGAATTGATCAAATGCTGTACAATATGAGAATGTCTTGGGAAAAATATATATACACAGATCCATTTTTAATTTTAGAGATACTGTAATCTATTTTTATGTCAGTATACAATATGTTGATGGTAGGTTGCAAGAAAAAATGTTATTAGGATTACTTGTTCATACAATTTTCTTCAGTTAAATGAATTGATTTTCCTACTTATTTGATTTGTGACTTTAGAGTTCTCTGTGGTTTGTTCAAGAATGTAATCTCCAAATTTCACAGAAAATTTGGCACTTGGAATGACAGTGAAAATAATGAAAAGCAACAAAACTTTTCCCAGCATAGTTTTGATGGATAACATAATTACTTTGCCTTGTAGTACTCTTACTCATCTAAAGACATTCCAAAGCCTTGTTTCAGTGTTCTCTTAAATGAATCTTCAAATACAGGAGGTCTAAAATTCCAATCCAAGTAATCTCCAGGCTTACCAATGTATTGGGTGATTATGACCATCGTATATGAGAGTTACAGGGACAGGCATAAAAGCAGAATTTCTGATTTATTATCATTGATCCTTTGGCATCATTTCCGAATTCTTCTCTTTAACAATGACCAAAATGTATTTCACAAGGATGACTTAAAGCTATAAATTTACCAATTAAAAGGAAAAAAAAAAAAGGTTAGAAGTGGAGGAAGAATCAAGACAAAGGAGGGCACAAAACATTTTCAAGACTGAGGCTTGTAACATCTGAGTTTACAGGAGAAACTGAACATGACCAAGCATGCAATACAATACAGTCAAGAGTCTGAGACTCATAAAGGTGATTTATATTAGTACTGTTAGTTAATGATGAACAACAGAAAATAAAAAGAGGTAACATGGTTAAAAACAAATCTTTTGTGAATTAATATCACTTTAGGGAAAGAAGGTAAAAGTGTATCTTCTGAGGTAGTGCTGCGAGTCTGCTACTAACAAAGGGATAATTTTTACATGGATCTGCATAATGTTAATATAGGAGTCTTTATTTCCTAACATAATCTCCAGAACAAATGCCCTGTTTTATATTATGATGTGTTTTTACATATAACAGCTATCAAATTTCTTCAGTGAGTGCTCACTGAAAGAGCTTTGAAGATTACACACACACACACACACACACACACACATGCACATATGGGCTTAGGCAGTGGCGAGAACCATGCAGAACAGTTCAGAGAAAGAAAACCTCAGGTAAAATTATTACACAAGGTAACAGCTGTGCAGAAAAATATACAGAAGGAGCTTTCTAAGTAAGAATGTGTATTACAAAAGCAAAGTACTGAGAAACAAAGAGAACAAATTCTGTCTGTTACTAAGGACCGCTTGGATTTGGACAGAGAGAATTCTTGACGTTTTCTGGTTGAAGGTGCAGATTCTGTGAAACCTAACAATATCTGTGAGTGAGCTTGAAATTCTCTTTGAATTAACTGTATTTCCTGTTATGTTTTTTAGGTGATGTGAATTTGGGAGAATATAAAGGACAGAAAAGGAAGGATTATTCCATGAAAAAGTTTGCCTTGGGGCCCAAGAGATACAGGATTAAGTATCGCTCAAAGTTAAGCAAGGAAAAAAAAATTAAAACAATACAAGAAGTATGGATGTTATGCAGTGAGGATAAGAGAGATATTACAGTCTATATCTAGTCTGATACACAGGCAGGATCTACCAGTTTATAGCAGAAACAGAATGGGAATACTATGGGTAAAATGCATCAAGGTTCAAAAATGGAACTATATCAGAGACGAAAGCAAATTTTAAAGATCATGACACTCAGATCAGAATAACCTAAGAATCTCAGTTCTCACATGAGAGAACTGATTCATGATGACGAAGTCCAGTTGTAAATATAAAAACATTTGCACAATAAACAAATTTACTTGATATGGTAAAAGAAGAAAATACTAGCATAACCAGTAAGATGTGGTTAAATATTTTTCTATTAGTCTGATCTGAGTGGAATTCAAAGGTTGCTGTAAAGAGAAGAGGAAAAAAGGCATATGTGTAAGGAGAGAACAGGATACAAAACACACTGTCCCCACCTTAAGTCTTGTTGGAGAACTTCCTCCAGTTTGATAGGTATAGCAGCCCACTAGAAATTTTTTTCTTTTTTTTGTGACAGACTGGTATGAGTAAATTTTTAGCAGATTTCATTTCTCTAGAAAAAACTGAATTTGCATTACTATAACAACTTGATTGTAAAATTTTCAGTAGCAATCCAGAAGTCTTAGGAAAACCAATTGCATTTATTGCTGAGCAATAAGCACTAGTTTTGAGTCTTCACAAGATTCCTACCAGTCATTACTCCAAAAGCAGCAATTTGAAATTGGAGGTTAAAATAACTACTTTGAAGGAAAGGATTTTTTTTTTTTTTTTTTACATCTGAAGAAAAACAAACTAAAATTACCTTCTGCCCTACAAGGTGATAGTCTTTTTTATGAAAGATTGGAAATGACTAAACCTGAAGCCAGTAGTGTCAATTATATGTAAATGATCTGATCAGAATATATTAAGTACAACTGAATCCTCAGTAGCGTCCACAGTCATTGCTATCAGGGCCCTGAACAAGGTGTAGAGATTCTGCAACACCACTTCCCCCAAGTGGATTTTAGCTGCCTGTCTTCACGGGCAGCTCTGATATAGTGCTGCTGTGTATTCTTTGATTAGACTTTTGTGAAAAAGTGAGACCATGTGAGAAAAAAAACATAAGAAGTCTTTCTGGGGGTCCACAATTAATCTCAGGCCTCTGCCATGCTCCCTTTTCTGAGCTACAATGGCTCGGCCATGCACTCTGCTGATCCTGACACTGACCTGCTGACTTGACATCAAACCTATCACATAACGATAGACACATCTGGCAGTCACTGGACTGTTGGCCAACCTTGCCACGATAGTCTTTTTTGGGCACTGAGTCTCTCTGTGTCTCTCTGTGACTGAGTCTCTTCGTGGTGATCACTGCCCCTGCCTGCTTTTCCTGCAACCCTCAGCTCTCGGCTCACCTTCCCTTGCAGAACAGCCCACTCTTTTGCTGCCTCCCTGACACCGAAGTGATATCTCAGTGAAAAGCTATTTTGGTAGACCTACATTCTGCCCAAAATGGGTCACTACTTCACAGGCGGTAGTACTACACGTTACGCTGGTTTGTAGTTTCCAAAACAGTAAGAATTGGAGAAAATTAGTCTCTATTCACTGTTCTTTGAGGGTCAGAGGGGTGTTTGTTGTTCGTGGATTTTTAAGGCCTTGGTGCCATGCAAGGTTAGACTTACAGCTGGGAGGTCAATTTGGTTTGGAACGAGTAGCAGGAAAGCAAAGCAAGTCCTACCCTAATTGCAGCTTATGGGGAAAATTGTCTTGGACAAAACCTCTGGATGGTGTATAAATACTGAAACTGCTGAGCACAGCTAGCAAATACTCAGCTGTTCTGGAGAGCATAGGAGCTCCTTGACGTCCTTGTTCTTAAAGAACAACATTTAGGCAACGAAGAAACAACACAGCCAATCAGTACATCAACTGACAGTACGTGTATGTGTTTGCGTGTGCATGTTGAGAGGGGATGTGTGGAAAAGGCGTGAGAATGAGGAGGACCTCACTGTCTAGAGACCAAGCAGTAAAGCCTCTATTATGAGCTAGCTCTTACAAAATTGCAGAAGATAAATGATAAATTGGGGGAAAAAAAAAAAAAATCACCAGAGGATAAAAACACTAGCTGTGCATAAAGGTATTACCGAGTTGAAGTGAAACTCCTCACACAGCTAATTTCAATTAATGGTTCTGTTACGTTTGGAACAGTCCTTATGATCTTCTATAGGTTGCTATATGGTACTGAAATTGCCAAATTTCTTTGGGAAACCAAACAATCCCTGCTCCAAACCAGAAGAATCTTATGCTCTGAATGCCAACTGATCTTATTTACACAACATACACCATAGCTTATCTGCAGATTCCAAACACAAATTAATCAACTCTAATGGTACCCATCTTTAATAACCTTCTTATATTTTAAACACCTAGTAGTTATATAGTGTGTAAGCTACATGCTGTAGAATAATAGAGTGTTCGATCTGAAAATAGTCTCTTGCAAAATAGGAACAAAGAAGGGTACCTCACTAAGGGGAAAAAAAGGTCATTTTGTTACTTTATATTTTCATCATTTCTAATGTCTGAGTAACTTTTACAGAAAGACTGACTCTTTTTAATGGATGTGTCATAGCTCCTGCAAACTGTATTGCCAACCTTAACAATTTTTTCTGTTCTTGGAAATACATATTTTAATACATAGCAATAGAAATGTGAATGATTTTATTGACTGAAGAATTGTGTTTAAGTATAAAACTTAGTCTATCCCTTAATCCAAATGTGTCAATGTTGGATATAACACCATGCTGTTGAGTGGTTTAAGGCAAATGCTGGAATGCCAGGATGAAAGCTTGGATTTATGCTACCTTTTGGTGTGAGATCAAGTACATACCTAGAGGGAATATGAGCCATTACCACATGCCCACATCATGTGTTTGATGTCTGGGGACAGACAGTTCCCAAAAATGTCTGAGACATTTCTTATAAAGGCTACCAATGTACCTCACTTGTACTTGGGGCATACAACATTCTAACTCAAGTTTGGGATGTCCTTACAAACTATAGATAACCCTAACTCCAGGCATTTTCTATCCAGGCACAGAGTGACATAGAAACAGACTACTGTTAGCTCAAGCTGACCCTGCTAAAATGCCATGCATGTTTATGTGGAATACAAAATGCAGATTTCTACCTGTTGTAAAGCTAAAGCTTATATATCAGCAGAAATTCAATTTGGACCCTTCTCTAGCTATTTTCTACCTTCACCTCATGACCTTAAACACAGTAATAAACAGACGTTAACACAATGGGCAAGAAACAGGAATTGTGACACAACCTCTGCTAGGTCATGTTTGTAGTTCATTACTCTTGGACTCCTGTAATTTATTAAGCAATGTCCGGAGAGATCTAGTGAGCTTTCACATAACTAACACAATTAAATATTAATGGAAAATATTATCTCATTCAGCTGAAATAGGAATCTTTATGTAACTTAACTTATCGATATCCAAACATTCTACTTGCTACTTTTCAGTGAATGAAAATTGACTTACCTCTACACTAACAGAAAAATTTATAAACAGGCACCATATTCTAATAATGACAGAAATTAATTTGGAAAACCATTTTTTAGTTAGTAAAACATTATCATGAGCTGTATAGACCATACATTTCTCTGTGGAAAGATTAATGGGGGAAGGAGAAAACTTGCTACAGACCTTTGGAGTGGAAAATGTTTATGAGGTAATGTAAAAAGCTGTTCTGAGATACCTTTGCATATACATCATCAAGAGGGAATTTAATTTAGATGTTCAATATAAGTGTCAAGCTCTGAGAAGCTCTTTGGATCACAACAGCAGCAATTAACAAATATACTGTTGGCAGTCAAATTCATCCCACAGGGCATGAGTTCAGAAAAAGCAGAAATCTCCCAGCTGATTTAAATTTCATTTTTAGTGACCTAATTTTTAAAAAATGCTTTGATTTATAGCTGGGTTTTTCTTTTTCACCTAGGAAAGCCTCTGTACCAAGTCTGGAAAGTGTAGATCTGCAAAATCTGTAAATCGCAACATTTTCCTTTGTCCAACACCGCAGTTTCTGCAGGCCTCAATAGGTATCTTCTCTTTGGTCACATTAAGATCAACAATTGCATATTGAGCTTAACTAGTCTGCTAGTGTTTCTGTCTACATTAACTACTGGGACTTTTTATTGTCTAAACATTACAATGAAGCTATAAAGTTTTGCTGACATACCCAGCATAGTGAATACACAACTTCAAAAAGAACCGGTATAGCTCCAGTTTAGGTGCCTGGGATACTTTAACTGTCACAAGTAGCCAGATTTCTCTCACAATTATACATTCTATATTGTTTGACACATCAATCTTAACTAATTAATTCTAGTTATTCTGTCATCTCAACTAAGATGCTATAGACAAATAAAGGTAAAAAAAATTATTTTTCTGAAGTTCACTATAGAAAAGGCTTTTTATTTGTAAGCCAATTAAAACAAAAAACAACATTAAGAAAATCAAAACTACCATTTTATTTAAAAGGATTTGTCAAGGAGCAGTTCTGAGCTTTTTTTTTCTCTCTTTAAATTTTAATCAGCAAGAACTTAAGCTTCAGAGGTTTCTTTCAGCTCCTTCTTCCCCCTTACACTAAAATAAAGGAAAAAAGAAAATTATAAATTGTTATAGTAATTTTCCAGGCATACCGCTGGAAAAAAAAATCAACATTGCTAAAAATTTTAAATTACTTTTCCTGATATTTTTATATATTAAAAAAAAACCCTGCACACTGGGAAAGAGCAATTGGTAAAAGCAGTAAGTCTGTTGTTTTAGAAGCTCATTTTTCCTTGGGTTTTGGTTTAGTTCTTTATAGCACTCATAGGAATGTTGTCTCTTTTAAGGAAGACTATATTATGATTCAGGCTCTGACTATAACAGTATTGATATGACAGTTGTATCCTAGTCCCTCCACAGACAATGCCCTGAACCTCTCTTGAGCATTGACTACCTATTGTGCTGATCTGTGCCAAACTATGATGACGGCTAGCCAAAATTAATTAAAAAAACACAGACACAGGAGAAAACTGCAGCCTGTCCTGATCACAGAGACAAGAGCAAATCCTTGTTAAGGAAAAACTGAACAGATATAATTGACTATCTCAATATTTATTGAGCTATTGACCACAATATTGAGTTATTGTGCTTAATGTGTGAAGAAATTAAGGAATCTGTTTTAACTTTTAGTAAGATAAATCAAATCAACAGAATACAAAATTAACATCTCACAGTAAGTTCTATGCAGCAGGTAGCAACGTCCCACTGGAATGGCATGGAAAAACTTGGATCTAATTCCTCAGTTTTACACATCTGGGCAATTACTCACAACCAACACAAGTTTTAGAAAGGAGATACCGTGTCCCATTGTTGCTGATATCAAACATGAAAAATCTTTCCAAATAAAAATTCAAGCTTTAATCAGAAAATTGACACTTCGGCAATTTTGATTTTTTAAAAGCAAACAAAAGGTTTTGAATTCCATGGAAAAAGAAACAATGATGAAATTTCAAAAGCTTCAGCTAACCTGAAAAATTCTCTGAACTTCTCTGCTGATAAAGGAGAGGAAGTTATTTTGACTCAACCAAGATTATGATGAGATATTTTGGGAGGGAAAACACATTAATGGTACTAACAGAAATTTGTTCATTACTGAGGTTTTGAGGCTTTATATTTGAAGAAAGACCTTGTTCTGCATCCTGGCATTACATTTTCTTCAGGCACTTTTTTATAACTCTACACGACATGGCAGGTCAAGAAAGGAAAAGAAAAGCTACCTGAATTAAATTAGTACAGCCAATTATGTCTCTCCTTAGAGTATTAATAATGAAATTGCTGGAAAATATGTTGTATTCTGCTAATGCTTTATTAGCAGGCTCAGATCCTCTGTTAATTACCAGAATCACTCACCTAAAATATGTGTGTTTATTTCTCCCACAAGTCTGAGAAAAAAAGTGAGGAAATAATAAAATGTCTCGGACTTGTCAATGGGACTTCTGCCCAGCAGTGGAAGAATAACTCCCCGCAAGGCTTCATCTTTTCTATAAACACATGACCTCTGCTCTTTTTGTCAGAACTGATGTTTACTCTGTCAGACTTTTTTTAACATTTCAGTGATATATTAAAGGCCCTAATTATTGCCTTCCATTCTGTTCCTAAGATCAGGACTTTATGTACACCACTTCAGAAGACAATACTGAACCCTGTTGGTTATTCATATGCATTTGTTGCACCCTTCTACTGTGGCTGTATTTGTACCTGCTGTTTCTTTGTGGCTATGACCTTTCAGTTATCCAAAATTAGTCTAGATAAGGCTATGCCTCTGGCACAAACACTACTTTGGCTAACCCCTTCAAAAAGGGCAGTGCCAAGGTAAGACACAGCCATGACAAACTTGAAAGAGGCCACAAACAGAATAGGCTTTTTAAGTTAGGTGAGAGCTGACTAATAAATATCTTGCTTTGGGGGGACTGTAAGACAACAGTTTTGCTGAGTAGTAATTTAGGAACTGAAAAGTTATGACCATTTTACATATTATTTGCTTTAATCCACAGTATCTCACATGACCAGTAATTAATTATCTTAATAAATAATAATTAAATTAAACATCACCTGCCTTGATATGTTTTTTGCTTTTAATGTCATGGCTTTTGATGTTGCAGTTCTCCTCACTAGAAGGGGTCTGTGCTTACCACTAGGAGTTGACGTATTTAAGTCGGTTTCCTCTCAGGAGTTTTAGGAGAGGCTATACATCTAGTGCGTTACCCTAACAGTTCAGATTTTGTTTAACCTATTTATACAGTCCATTTTGCTTTCACAATTTGTTATCATGACAGAGGAAAATCATCAGAATGAAAAATAAAATCTCTTCTTTCCTAAAAACAATGGTCTCCAAGTGCTACCTTGTTCCATTTCTTTGAAATAACGGACAAATTAATGTAGCAAGATTTCTAGTTGAAATTCTAGTGAAGGTGGTCTTGATACCTGGCTGGGCTGCCAAAGGCCATGGAACTCTGCAACTCAATAATGCCTGAATGTGTCTTTGAATTTCTCAGCACCTTAGGTACATACCCATGGTTTTACTTTTCCTTAAACTAGAATTTACACAGTCTAACTCTTCTAAATTTAGTTCACGGTTTCCAGTTTAAACTGGTATATGGGAATTATCCCATGCTGCTCAAACTACAGTTGTGGAAGTTACATATTAAGGAGATACTATTATTTTCTTGAGAAGGTAGGTTGCAAAAAAAAAAACCCCAAAACACATATGTTGATGAATATTCCAAGCACATGAAAAGCAATGGACAGGGATGGAAAGATTGTGCAGCTGATGAACTATTTTAAAAACTAAAGATTTTTTTTGTTTTGATACTAAGCTTATACTGTAAAGAGAACAGCAAACCTCAGTATTTATGCAACAGGCCACTCCCAAATCACTTCATGTAACAATAATAAAAATGCTCATTGAAGAAACATGTACTCTGTGTATCTGATTACCAGAAATATTGCAATGAGATACTGTTCCTCTTAGCATTCTCTTCTCTAAGCTAAACAACCACAGCTCCCTCTACCTCCCCTCATACATCACATGCTTCAGCCCCCTGAACATCTTAGTGACCCTCCACTGGACTCACTCTTACGTACATGGGCTTAGAACTGGATACAGAATTCAAGATGGTTCCCAAAACTGCTGAGAACAGGGGAATAATGTCTTCTCTAGAACTCCTGTCTATGACCTTGCCAATGCAGCCCAGTAAGCACGTAGCCTTCACTGCTGCAAAAAACCACTGCAGACTCATGTTCGCCTTGCTGTCCATCTGCCCCCCCATTCTTCAGTGTGGACAGCTACCCACCTTGTCAGGCACTAGTGTACGGTTCCATGGGTATGTTCTGTCCCAATAGCATTTCTCTCTAGATTATCTTTCCAGAGACTTCTATGAGACTTCCAAGCCTGCATTTCCCTACATACCCATTCTTGCCTGGCGTAACATCTGCAATTTTCCAGTCATGTGGCACCTTCCCCGAATGCCAAAACCTTTCAAAAATGATAAACTCTTGCAAGCTAAGGAAAAAAAAAAAAGAATCTTCCCTTAGAAAGACAAAGAGTTTTACTAATACTAATGCTGGTCTTAATGCATGAAAAATCACCTTCCACTGTCCGTTTTGCATAACAATTGTTATTAAAGTGAACAGTCCACATCTGTAGCTTAATGCAACTTTTTGACAAATTCTATCCACCTCATGCAGAACACATTGATTTACAAATCCTCAAGCAGATAAACTAGCTTTGGAATTTAGGTTCTAGTTCTTCATCATTCCATCATCTAATGGTGAACATGCAATTAGTTGCAATGGTTGTGCAGATAAATTAATACGTGTCAAGATGATGATGGTTTGTTGTGCATGGAAATTTTGAGCCTGAAGTAACTTGGATCAAAATCTGAAATCTTTTGCTCTGGACTGGAATACAAAAGCAGGACTGCCAGCTAGTAGGCTGAGTACTCTTTAGTGAATAACTTATTTAATGATGACAGTACTATTGTAACTCATTTTCAGTACATGCTTCTGGGATTTAATCCTTCTACATGTTCTTCTGGATTTTTTTTTTCTTCTTATGACAAGAGCCTCTAAAGTAGGCTTTTCAGTTGTAGAGATGAGTATTTCAAGATTGTGATTAAAGAAATAGATCAAAACCAAAGTGGGGGGAGGGAGGAAGGTGAAGGTCACATTAAAAAAAAAAAAAAATTGTCTTCAGCTTTTGTTTTGAGTACTTTCAAGTCTTCCAGTTCTCCTTTCTTTTTTCTTAACCCTGGACTCTTTTCCATTACATACATTTATATTTTGAAATTCTGTTAAGTAAGAGGAAAGAAGATAAGAATCTTTACAGCAAAAAGCCTATTTCCTTTAAGAAAAAAAATCTTTAGCACTAGCTCTGAATTACTAGTTACGTAAAGCTGGATGAAATCTGCTGGTGCTGCTTCAAGAAAATTGATGTTAAAGTAGTCTGAAATGGTAAGGGTTAAAGAACGTGAAGCATAATAAACCATTTACCTTCTTAAGTCTTTTGTATGAATGACAGCAAAACTAAAAAAAAGATTATTTTTTAAAATAATAAATACATCTTATGTATTTAATAAGTTACATGTTGAGTATTTAATTGTACTATATGTAAATACAATTGTATAATACGTAATGAAACAACATGTTAAGTATTTAATATGTTAAAAACATGTTATGCATACAAAACAATTTGTTAAAACCCCAAATATTTAATTATACTTCTATACAGCTGAAATACAAGACAATACTTGCACCCTGATGAGGTGAAATCTCAGGTTTGTGGTTTTTGTGGTGAAACCTCAGTGAGGTGTCACACAGAGTTGAAGTGTGTGTGTATATATATACTCACAAGTACACACATACACATACATAATTACTGATTACAAAATTTCTCAAGTGACTACTTGAGACCATTCAAATGCTAACTTTGTTTTTTATTCTTAAGTCATTAAAATATGCATGAATGCAATTGCTAGAGATGCAGCATGTATATGTGTCCAAAATGGTGCTCATACATTATATCAACAAACAGAAAGATAGGATGTGGGCTGTATTTTTAGAATAATGAACATGCTAAAAGGTTAGGTCTTTTGTTATATTTCTTCTGAAATATGCAATTTGTTACAAGTTATATTGTCTGTGAAAAGAATCCCTACTGCAACTCTAATGTGTTTTTTTAGTATCAAAAACATAAAAGCACATCAGAACACATCATGTGCAAACCATGGCATTAAACAGATTAGAAAACTAAATGTCATACTGTAACACGACCGGGTTTTTGTCAGTTAATTTACAAGAAAGGCAGAAGAGCTCTGCAGGAAGCACTTTCTCCAAATATGCACCCTGCAGCTAAAATACCTCATATACCTTATTGTTCTTATGGGGAGGGGGGGAGAAGGAAGAAAAAAAACCCCTGGATAAAGTGACAAATTTAACGCTTGTGTGGATTTTTAAAATGACTAAAGAATTCCATGTGAGATTGTGTTTTGCAAGCAAATGAAAAAAAAATAACAGCAGTCTTAGCTATAAAATACTTTTGTAATCTACCATTTGACTGTTTGCACTGCAGTTGTACTGAAATATTTGTAATTTTATGAATGCTTCAATTATGAATAAAATTTTTATTGAAATCCTATTTAATTGTATTTTCTTCTATGCCTCTCTGTGACACTGCATTTCTGTTAGTATCCTTGAGAGAGTAGGCTGCTGTACAGTCCACTGTAGCCACAAAGAGGCTGTTTTGTTTTATTTACTAAGAAACATGTTGGCATTTCAAATATGTTATGCTACCAGATCTGGAGGAGTTAAATAGGGCTCTGTATACTCTTGAAGAGACTTAAGT